>WBMZ01015613.1:0-48013 GCA_013400975.1 Atrichornis clamosus
CGCCGGGGGACAGCGCCGAGCGGCGCCCAGCCCCGGCCGAGGGGCAGGGAGGCGGCCCGGGCGGTGCTTCGGGCACGGAGCCCGAGGGAATGCGCCTGCCCGGGCCCGCTGCGGCCGGCGAGGGACTGGCTGCCGGGGGAGCCGCTGGGGTATTCCGCGGCCCTTGGCACCCGTCCCGGCCGTGGCCCCGGTCAGCCCTCGAGGGAGGGGACGCACCTGCCGGCCCTGCCAGCCGAGCGACAGGGGCGAGGCAGCGGGGCCCGGCGGGGTGGAGTGAGGACACGCGTCTGGGACGGCACCCACCGCTGCTTCCACCGGGTCCCGGCATTCGCCACAGGGAGAAAGGAGGTGTAACAGGCTGTGTGGTCCTCGCGTGGTATGTGATTCTGTTCCCTTGGGCTGTCACATCCCGAGATGATTGCACATCTCTCTAGTGCTGCTTTCCTCTCATGGTCTTTTTATCAGTCTTGATATTTCTTAGTATCTTCAGCTAGAAGATGCCCACCTTTCTGAACCCACATCAGGTCTCTTTCGTAGTTAACAAGTCTCCAGAATTCTCTTTTCCTAGTACTATTTTATACAGCATATAAAGCACTTTAGTCCATGGAATCTGTCTTAGCCACATTTATTTCTAATCTAAATTTATGGGTAGATCTCTTCATTACTTAGGAGAGAAGGAAGTGTCTCCTTTTATTTCTCTCCTTCCAGGGAAAGATTAGCCTCAAAGGAGTTTAGTTCTTGGAAATCTAAGCAGTAAAAAAAAAAAAGCTACCTTCCACCTAAAGGCTTCAGAAATTGCATTTGTATTTATATATATTCCACTTAACAGCATAGACGTTTCATGCTGTGTTTTAATTTTTTTTTTCTTAAGATTGATTGTATTTGTTCTTTCCACTGTATTGCTTTCAGATGTGCTTTTCTGAAACAAACGTGTAAAATTGTTGTTTCCAAGACTGGTGAGGAACTAGTTAAGTTAGAAAATGTAAAGCTGCTGGCTAAAGAAAGAGGTTTGGAATTTGGGCCTGAATGTCATTTATTGCTGAAGGCATACAACAGATGAAAACTCAACTGTGGTAAGCAGTGGGTTTTGTGACCCTCAAAATAAATCTCACTTCTCAAAACTAGAAGTAGAACTGTGTCTGAGTGTATTTCCACTTGGAGAGGAATCTCATGAGTTTGATTTGGTTTGTGTTTTGGTTTGGGAATCAGTTTCAGTGGTATTGCTGGATGTTAAGTCATGGAGTGCCATGTGACAGATCCAAGTCCAGACTGGCTAATGAAATCACACCGCACTGTTTCTCTGGCAGATCGATACACTTCAAACTGATACATAACTTTTGTTTCATTATGTACTCTTGTCCTCTGCTCAGAGGAAGCATCAGCATTTTAATTACACTTTAAAAGACTAGTCACTGTTCTAATGCTATACTGGGAGCTCCTGAATTAAATTGGAAAATAGCAGGCGTCTCTGAGACACCTCCATGTTTTGGTTACCGCTGTGCGTGCCCTACTTATTTCCACTAGGTACTAATACATATATTGAAGTGGTGCATGGTAGTAATATTCACCAGTCTTTATCTTGTTTTTGCTAGATCTTCTACTGCTATTCACTTTCTACATTATCTACTTCTAATCCTACAGACCAAAAAATGATTTATAGACTTGACTGACTTGCTGGAGTGAGCATGTGTAGCTCTTCATTCAAATGTAACATTCCCTACGTTATCACTGTCTTCCTGACTTATTACAAACATTTACTGAGAGTCATGGGGCTGACAAAAGAATGTGCTGTGCCTGCATTATATGTTTAATTTATAAAACTTGAGATGAGGGTGCTGAAATCTTTAAAATATTTTTATCCCTAAAAACAGACACACATCATCCTTGCAGTTTCATTTCTGCCACTTCGTGGACTCGTGTCTGCTGACCATTAGGGCTACAATACCCTTCTAATTTACAATAATTACTGGATTTTTGAACGGAAGAAGCTTGCCTATTTATCACACAGATTATTAGAAAGGTCATTTTTGGGAGGGCCACAAAAGGTTTTGGAAACCACACTGAAACAAAAATTATCTTCCCCGTGGTTCCTTACTTTAGGTAACGCCTAGTGAAAACACTAGGAGAAAAAATATAAACATTTTTTTTCTTTTTTTTTTCCCCCCCAGTCAAATTGAAACACTGAAAATATTGAAAACTAATATATATTAAACACTGTAACATTCAGTAACCATTTGACGCATATTTCAGCATCATTAATACTATGGAGAACTAGCTCTTGGAAATTCTATGCCTTCAGTGGAAACTAACTTAGGTGTTAAAAAGGCCCTGAAGTATAATAGCTCATCAAGCAGTACCTAAGACACATCAAGTGGTGAGCAATTCCTTTACTATGATACTGAAAGGGAACATGTAGGATGCTCTGTACGGTGTGACCATTAAAAATTAAGATAATTCTCAGCTATGTCCCTTTCCAATCCAGTTCATAAACCACCGTCTCACAAAAAGTGAAACTAATCAAGATGAACAGAAAAAAAACCCTGAACATTTAACAAGACCAAACTGAGCTGCCAGTGTACATGGGCTTGTTAACTTGCGGATCTGAGTAAGATGGAAGTAATGTTTGTAGGGGAAAACTGTTGAGTAATGAACAAAACCTAAGTCTGCCCCATTAGTTGACATTATATGCCAGATTTTTACTAAAACTATGAGCTCTTTTGGATGTATTTCTGTTCCTCTGCCCGAGAATCCTTTCCATTATCTCTGGCAGTCGAGAAGCTTCAATTATTCTTCTCAGGTGTAATCTTGCAAAACACCTATGCTTCTAGTCGCACCCAAGGCAGACTGACAAGACATACTTTACAGAGATAATTCCTAAATTCTGCATGAACTTCAAGGAGGCAGTGACTTACCTGCTGAGTAAGATGAATAAACATCCCAAAATTTAGCTGATATCTGTTCCTTAAGTTCCTGTCCAGTTTTCAATGGAAGTAATGGTTCTGCTTTTTATCTTCAAAGTTCGGGGAAATTCAAGTCATGCTGTACTCTTCTGTAGAAATCAATACCAGCTGCCTCTCCTCTGTCACCTTACAGAGCTAGATCCTTCTGATGCTTCATATCACTTTTATTTTTAATGGAATTAATGGACCGTTACTTAGCATGTTGCACAGATCATCCATGCACGGTGTGCCTAAATATGTAGACCTTCTAAGCAGTTCCATGCAATTCTCTGTGTATGCTTTCTATATGTACTCATGCTTATAAGGGTATGCACTTACTGGTGTTTTGCTAAGAATATTTGCATTAAGTCCTTCTCTAAGATTTTAAGATTTGTCTTCCCTAAGAAGACTATCAAAATCTGGTGAGGGGAAGGGGTGCAACTTGCTTGTGATGTCCGTTAGGTTGACTGACAATTAGTTAAAAGCTCTTCTTTGGGGTGACACTTCCAGTCTTTTAGCAACTATCTTGCCCTACTGAGCTCGTAAACATTTTTACATGTTTTAGATTGGCTATAATTGTTGATTTTGTTTACAGAAAGTGGTTGGTTTTTTTTCCTGAGTAAAGATCAGCCATTTAGCTGATCAGTTTTACACAATTTGTAAATAACCACTTAACTGCTACAGTTAACTGCAGTCTAAGTAAATTAGCACAGATGCCATCTTTTTAAAGATAATAGGAATCTTTAGACTAACATTAAAGAAAAGAATTGTTTTATATATACTTAAATGTCTTATGAAAATATATTACCCACTCATTGGAGGTAATTTAATGTGTGATTAGTTCTTTCAGTGCCTGGGCTTTCCGGAGTGTACACATACCTACATTCAACAGGATGGTCATTCAGGTGGTTAAAAGTAAACATGTTATTACCTGGTTGTTTTAGTGCCATTGGTTAGCCAGTATTGGAAATTTGTGGGCTATTTCTTAGAAACATGATAGAGTCAAGTGGGTTTTGACCCTAGCCTATTTGTAGGCAGAGAATATAAACATATCTTGTTTCCTTGAATGCGGTAAGTCGTGAAATGAGTGCCCATGCTGGACTGCTCACTCGTAATGCCAAGCCTGCATACAACTGTGCCCCCACAGCGGTTCTTTTACTCACACGAAGCAAGGGTGTTTAAGGGCCCCCTAATGCTGTGGTGTACTGCACAGAACTTGTAAACAATCGTATAAAAAGGGGATCTAAGTACAATGCTTGGATGTCTGTTGAAAGATTTCCCATTAGCTTTGGAGTAACTGGAGCTGAAGCTGTGTCCTGTCCTTGCTTTCTTATACTGGTCTTGATCATGAGTCCTCTTCTGCCCAAATCCTAAACACCTCTGATTGTTGCAGTCTTGCCTGCTTTTTGTCCAAGTCCTTTTCTCACATTTTTTCTGCTGCCAAAATATCTGAACTTTGTGTTGAAGACATTGGTATGTCCTGATATATTGGTGCCAGGGACCCTTCAGGTCCTAACCCTGCTCTGACCTCTGACCTTGTCCTTTACTCATTCTGAGCCAGGTGTCTTTCCCAAAGTCATCTGACAATAGACTCCAGCAATCGTCTTATCTGGAGTCTTGTTCAGGCAGAGCAGCAAGTTCTGTCACTCTGTCCGTGTTTACATATTCCTGGTGTTTTCTTACTGTCTCCTTGATTTTCTGATGTCCTTGCTTCTTCCTGGCATACAACGTACAGTTCCAGAAAAGGAGTGCATTTGTATTCACACCTTATTGCATAAATCTTGGCTTACAGGACTGAGCACCTTTTCCAGCCTTGTCCACAATTTGGAAGGTAGTTTTTATTCTTAGCCATCACTAAGCTAGCCAGCATTAAAGTATTCCTTCACTTACCCTGAACAGAACATGGATACAAGGACAGATCACAACTACATCAAGAACTGCCCATAGATCATAAATATATGTAGCTTACACAATTCCAGATGCATTAGTCTTTGCAAAAGTGCTTAATAATTGCAAAAATAAAATGACTGGCCTTTGCACTTGATCTGTCTTATTTGCTGCTTATAATCATTGTTAGAGGGTAAAGAATGTTACACAGGAATTTCTTTAGATCCTAACTGAACAAACTGTGTTTGAGAAGACGAACTCTTTCCTGTCATAAAACCTGGCCAGATCATGCTTGTTCAGACGGATAATTGCATCAGGTTTTGTTATGCATTTATTACAATTAGCTGCATTAACAGATAGTATGTGATTCTGAATGAAAGAGTGAGTCTCAAATTACACAAATCTTTCTCACTATAATGATTCATCAGGTAGGATTTGTTTCAGATTTCTCTTTTTTTGTTATTATTATCCCACGCTCAGTAGTGATGAGAGAGTTGTGCTGGAGAACAGGCAGAACTTACTGCTGGGAGCCTTTGTCAAGAAGGTTGGTGCAGACAGCTAATGGTTGGCGATGATTCATTGATGATCGAGTGCAGTAAACAGCTCCATGAGAGTATCTGCGCAAGCCATTTTCTGGGGGACAAAGCAATTTGGTGACATTATTATTACTTCCTGTAATTTCTTGTTCGGAATTGTTAATTTCCAGTATTGTTCCTTGCCGGAGATCCCACAGCTTAGTACCAGGGCAGTATGAACCATGATATCCACAGAAAGAGAGCTTTTCCTGCAGTTTTCAGCCATGAGGAAAAGTTATCATTGACTTGGTCTTGGATTTTCAGACAGAGACAGACTTCCATGATGTGGAAGGCTAATAGATAAAATAAAAATTGACATGTAACTCCTAGGCAGGTGGCGAGGGAAGAGAAGGGCTTAGTCCCCCTTGTCTTTTGTGAACTTTTGCAAATGCAGTATGCACCCCCTGCTCACAGGTATTACTGTCAGCCTGTGTAACTCCTCTTTCAATTTAAGGTAGGGCTGCAAGCACCCTACAATTATCAGTTCTACTTGGCAACAGCCTTGTCAGCTCCCTTTTGGTGTTCATGTATTATCAATAAAATAACACTAGTTTCTGAAAATGACCAGTTCCATTTCATAATCTGTTGAAAGGAAAAACGTTTGTGACTGAGTAAGAGAAGGAAGGAGCTGTCAACCCTGTTTTGTGATTACTGCCCACAAATGTTCTCACATTTTGCTTTAAGAAAGTGTTCTGACAAAAATATTAGCACTAATAGTACAGTATACATATGTTCTCAGAGTATAAATAGTGTAACTTCATCTCATGAGATAGCTCAGGGCTCTATCCAATGACTTTAATGAGGTTTGAGGTTGCTCAGCATCTCACAGCAGGCACTCAGCACGCAGGAGGAAGGCAACCTGGTAATCACATGAGGTGAAAAGCACCATCAGTACTCATCCAAGCCAATGGGAGTCGCAGAGCCTTGGTGCCTGCAGCTTCAAACCATTCATTCTCCAACGAATGCCAAAAAACCTTTCTATCACACAGGATCAGCATACTCCAACAGACACATCCTACAAATGGCAATATGCTTCTGCATCCTGCTTTCACAGAAGTGAAACTCTTTTGCTCTACCTTAGGTGACTGCATTACCTTCAGTTCCTTGTTCAAGCAACAGAGGGAAATACTTCCAGAGAACAATTTTTCATTCAAATGTAGGTGCTGGACACACCTGAGCTGTCTGCTGTCTGTTACTCACTCTTTACTGGTTTCGTTTTTATTACATTACATCTTAGAGGGAATTTTTTATCAGTCAAGTTGACAGAAAAAAAAATCTTATTTGTAGACCACCAAGGAGAGACACATCTACTCTTACATAAAGTCTGCATTTGTAGTTATTATTAATTTACAAATGCATATGCTGTCAAAGCAATGCTTTGTATTCAAGAATATCAAATCGATACTCCTAAAATTGCCATGTTTTGCAATTTTAACACTACAAGATGAAGTGGACACCAACAATACTTATACATTCAATTTAGAGACATTGATAGAATCCTGACAAATCTGAGAGTGATTTCAGGGAAAAAGCCAGAAATTGAACTTAACAAGGGGTGTCTTTTTCTTACAAAAATCATATTAGTAATCAGCCTATTTTAAATATTCTTCTCGATTTTTTTGGTGTCCTCTACTGTTTCATTCTTTCCTTTTTCATCATTCACCACAATCATTATCTTTCAGCTACAGAAATTCAGCAAATGTTGCTGAAAAGAGCGTACCACTTCTTTTTCATGTAACCGAATAACTTTGTAGAGGTCGCTTTACTGCATGAATGCCCAGTTTCTGAAAGCCTTCACACAGTCTGTTGTACCCTGAAGAAAAAAAATGTACTTGCTCGCTGAATACCACCTATTCTGTAGGAGTAACATATTCCAGGTTGTGGAGGCTTATATATTTTTTGTGCTAATGTTTATTAAAAAATTATGCAGTACAGCATAAAATCTTATGTATATATACGCATACATACTATGATCTCTATCAGAGGTGTATCATATAAATTATATATATCATATTATGCATAAGTATGTATAAGTGTATGTATAATATTTAAGCATGAATATAAAGATATATTCCAGGTTATAGCTGAGAGCTCCCTTTCCATCCCCCGATACAAAGTGAAGAATTTTATCTCAACTTCCTGCAGTTTTTTTCTTGTATAAAAGGAATTCATGATTATAACAAAATTCACCTGTACATAACCTTTGAAACTCCTCCTATTCCACTGGGTCACAGTACTAGAATTACATAAGAAGAAAAGTAGACAAAGGCTGTTCTTTCTAGATGTCTGTCTTTATATGTAAGGGAGAGGAACTATGATCTCTGCCCTAAATCTTTTCTGCATACAATATAGCTACTGGAGAATATTCAGGTACTTTAAAAAGTGAGACTAATAAAACAGTAGTAGTATTATTTGTTACAGAATTCATTTAACACACGCATTTATTTGTGTAAGCCTGATCAAATGAAAAACGTTATGAAATTTTTTGAGGATTAAAACCATGCAACTTAAGTAATCACTCTAAACAAAATTCTAGAAACACTTAAACTCATCTATAAAGTTTCATATTAAGCAAGGATTTATTAATTGAAAAGTTTCTATTTATTTACTGTTATTTGTCAAAACTTAAAACATAATTTTTCTATGTGAATGTGCTGCCTATATATGACATAAACTGTCAAAGCTTTAGCTAAATATAACAATTATTTTCTTGCTTTTTTGTCATTGGCATATATGTAAGAGAAAATCAAAGTACTCCAGTTCCCAGCTTTTTCCTCCAAACCTTCCCAAAAAAGTTTGAATTTGTACAGTTTCTTTTCTAGGATGCAAGGAAGGACAGTTGTGCCTCCTCTAGCAAGCCATGTTTTGGTCATTTGCCAAAGCCTTAAAAAGGTTATGCTTTTTTTTAATGGTTGTTTTATGTTCTAATAGTATGACACCATTAAAATTTTAGAGTACAGACAGTTCTTGTCATAATAAGAGAACCTATGAGGAAACTACTTCATTATGACTCAAACCCATTTTGTCTTCTAAGGTGGTGTACTGGTCAGATGACCAAACTTTTGGTAATCTTGAATCTAAAAGGTTTTTTTCACTGTTGTATCCTATAAAAGTCGTCATGCTGTTATAATTCTGTGTCTGTGCCTGTACCTGTGGCTGATGTCTGGCAGGCTTTAGTACAAAGCTAAATATTGTTTGCACTGCTGAAACGGAATGATGAAGCATTATTCCTGGTTGGATGATAAAGAATGGGAAATCATAGAATTGAGAATCATAGAAAGATTTGGGTTGGAAGAGACCATAAAGATCACGTCATTGCAAACCTCCTGCTTTTGGCGTGGATGCCACCCACTAAATCAGGTTACTCAGGGCCCATCCAACCTGGCCTTGAACAATTCCAGGATGGAGCACCCACAACTTGTCTGCACAACCTGTTTCACTGTTCCACTGTTCCAGTGCCTCATCAGCCCCATTGGAAAGAATTTCTTTGCAATAGCCACTCTAAAGCTACCCTCATTCAGTTTAAGGCCATTACCCCGTGTCCTATCCCTACATGCTCTTGTAAAAAGTCTCTCTCCTGGTCTCTTGTAGGTCCCCTTTAGGTACTGGAAGGTGCTATAAAGTCTCCCTGGAGCCTTCTCTTCTCCAGGATGAACAACCCCAACTCTCTCAGCCTTTCCTCATTGGAGAGCTGCTCCAGCCTTCTGGTTATCTTTGTGGCCCTCCTCTGGACTCGCTCCAACAGATCCATGTCCTTCTGATGTTGAAAATAAGGGTTATGTTTCCCCTTTTCCAGCCAGTGGCAACTTCACCAGACTGCAGCGTGGATAGTGGCGTCTCATCAGGTCCCACAGACTTGTGCACCTCCAGGTTCCTTAGATGGTCTCAAACCTATCTTCTACAGCAGGTGGTTCTTCATTCTCCCAGTCCCTGTCTTTGCTTTCTGTGACTTGGGTGGTGTTGCTGGAGCACTTGCCAGTCAAAATTGAGGCAAAAAACGTCATTGAGTGCTTCAGCCTTCTCCATATCCCAGGTAACCAGGTCTCCCGTTCCCATCTGGGAGGGCCCATATCTTCCCTAGTCTTACTCTTATCACTGATATACCTGTAGTAGTTTGTCCTGTTGCCCTGGGTCAGATTTAATTCTATCTTTAAATCTATTAGCTTTCCTAACCTGATATCTGCCTGATTGAACAATTTCTCTGTATTCTCCTCAGACTACTTGTCCGTGCTTCCACCCTCTGTAGGGCAAATTTGTCCAGGAGCTCCTTGTTCATCCGTGCATGTCTCTGTGTGTTTTTGTTGGCTTCCTCTTTGCATTGCTCCTGAACTTGAAGGAGGTGATCCTTATTATCAGTCGATGGAAAAATTTTCTTTAGAACCCCATCAGAACCCCAATGCCAATAGAACTGTGTGAGAATTATTTTGGTACAAGTAGAAAAGTACTTTTTTTTGGCAGAAACTGAGGACTGGTATCATATTTATCATCTCAGTGTTTCTTCATATTATTGACTGGTGACTGTCTTTGATTATTAATGAAGAGTGATCAATAATAATCCCTGTAAAAATATACAGAATGTGTCAGGTCTGCTTGTGACTCCTCAGACAAAGACTGCACAGAACAATTCAAACATGGTTATCTTTGGCAATCATTAGGTCCAAAGAATTTGCTTTTTTCCTATTGCTCTGTCCAAGCCAAATCATCCCAAATAGATTTTTCTGATGTTTTCTCAATTGTTCTTTACCTTCTCTTTACCTGAGATCACCTAGCATCATGTTAAGTTTAAATTATTGGCCTTTCCCAATAAACTGCTCATATAAGGAATGGCTGCTACACGTTCACCCAAATCCTGAAGAAAACTAACCTGCAACTCATCACTATTTGATTGTATACTGGGCATGAATATTGCACACTATCTTGCATCCTGTGGATTTTTAGGCCAGTGCTCTGGCCAGTGATGCAGTTGCATATTATCTGCAATTGCAGGTAGTTTTTAATGGTAGGCTGAGAAGCTAAAATACAAAGCAACCTCCAAATCCCATCTGTTGGCAGCTGGAGGGTGAGGAGATATCCAGTCATTTCTTCAAGACAGAGTGGCAGTCTTGTGTTTTATAACAACTCCTTTCAAATACAGGAACATAGAATTGAGCACCGAAATCTACGGTTACGTGTTTTTCTGTCTCACATCAATGAAATAGAGCAGCTCTAACTCAGATCGCTTTTGCTCTGATTTCACCAAGCATTTTAGGGTGAGCTTGCCAGAGAACAGATGTGATTCCTCCTGCTGCTGATTCTTCACATTTCAGATTTCTTTACCTATGGAGGGCACCTTTTGGATATATGGGCCAAAGTCTCCCTGGGTTTGGGACTGCAGACTTCCTGGGGATGGAATTGGGTGGGGTGGAGTTGATGATGGCAGGGCTGTGGCAGTACAACACGTGATTGCCTCATTGATTCAAGTACTGGCAGCCCCAGAAGGGGCTGAAATTAGCTTATGGTTAGGCTGAGGTGAGCTCCAGGGGAAGGAAGGCAGGGTCAGTAAGGCTGGGTAGTGCCCCCAGCACCCTGAAAATAGAACAGGGCTTCCACATATCTATCTATTTAATTACTGTAGCACTAACTTCAAGGAACTTGTACCTGCACGGGTTAAATTTTTCCTTCTTATTGAAGAGTACCATCATGATCCATGTGGCCTCTGTCACCTCTGTGACACTAAGAGCAGATACAGTTGACAGAATGGCACAATATCCTTTTCCCTCCTCAACATCAAGAGCGGTGCCATTAGCTAGCATATGTGGGTCTCTAATGTAAGGATTTGGAGGCCAGGGTTTTGAATGGGTATAGTATAGAAATACCTATATCCCTGGGCACTGAAAGATCTATTTGCTTTGAAGAAAAGCCTTTTATTGAAAGGAGCCTTAAAGTGATTCCATCTAAATGTGAATGTTTTGTTATTGCATTTTAATTTTTCTTAAGTCTGGTCAACGGCTCCCTTACAGACATTATCTGAAAACATGTTGCTTATTTTATCTTGATCGGATATTTTTTCCTTTTTTTTTTAACAGTAATTAGAAATATGTGAGCAGATACAGGAGAACAAGTCTGACAAACCTCAATTATAATCCTAAAGATTAGTTTTCTGACACTAAAAAGGATTGAAATTGTTGGTGCTTCTAATTTTCTGATAAGCTTCATCACTACCAGAATTACTGCCTAAAGCTGTAAAATTAGATGGTATACTCCCTTGGTGTACTCCAATAACATGAAGATGACTTCTGAAGTAGCTAATTCTTGTTTTTTATTTATTTCTGAATGCATACGTGCAAATATGACATTTCCTTAAAAACAGTCAGAAATATTTCTCAAAGAAACAAACATTTTGTAATATTTCATTGCCAACCAGGATTCAAGGTTAAATGATTGTGAAGAAGAGACAGTAAAATTTATTCACACATAGTCAGGTAGAATTTATTCACACATATTAAATTAACCTATAGAGTCGAGAAGAGACATACAAACTCAGCTCAGTAAGGAACGGAACAAATAAAAAAAAATATTGACGTTACATTTCATTAGTTTATGGGCAAATTAATTGTGTATACCTGAGACATCCTGTAATCTTTTGCCCCCTAATATTTTTTCATACAAGTGAATAGAAGGGAAGATACCTGGGAATATATAACCCTATTCATGAAGAGCTCCAGGATGCGAGCTGCTGGTCCCTGTTCTCAAAGCAGTATTTGAATAGAGTATAAATGAACCAAATAAGCCTGTTGTTTTCCCAAATGAGGCAATAAATGCTGATGTCTTGGAGCACAGAAACAGTAAATTTATTTTCACATTTGTGAAATAGCAAGCATTTATTTGAATGCATGTCATTAAGGCTAAGTGAATGGTCTGTAACCAGACAGAAACAGGAGAGCTACCCATTCAGAATTTAAGGGATAAAATGTATTACTCAAGATAGAATCTCACAAATATGTTTGAATATTTTATGATCTTTAGGAATGAATACAAGTTCATCTATATGCTAGTTACATAACACTGTCACTATTATGAAAATAGAAAGTGCTAAAACTTCAGCTCTGCAAAAGGTATAGCTGCCCACAGTGTTCCAGTTTATGGGTTCAGTCCTCCAACGCAATGAGCACTTTGGTCCCAGTCCAGCAAACAACTCATAGATCTGCTTAACAGTTGGCACGTGAATAACTCTCTTATGCTAAACTGCTACTATAGCTAAATAGGAGAATCACAAGGTCCTGATATCATAGATTACATCTCTTCCTCACTCTCTTTATGAAATGTTAGCGTTACACTTACCTAATTCACTGGGGTTTTGTACACCACCATTCA
Organism: Atrichornis clamosus; assembly: GCA_013400975.1. Taxonomy (NCBI): domain Eukaryota; kingdom Metazoa; phylum Chordata; class Aves; order Passeriformes; family Menuridae; genus Atrichornis; species Atrichornis clamosus. The sequence continues at coordinate 12,755 of WBMZ01015613.1, forward strand.
TAAAAGTTAGTCTGTAATGTGCCATATTCCAGTGTGAGAGGACTACAAAATGGATAAGTGGATTTTTTTCCTCTTACCATTTTCTTGCAGGAGGAGATGCTTCTGGGAGCTTGAAGGGATTATTGGAATGTGGCGCAGGTACTAAAGGAGCTGGAGCTGCCTTCTCTCCACTAACTGTATGTGATGCAATGTATGCTGGACATCACCTAACTGGGAGATGTTGCCTCTCCCTTTCTCACCTCTTTATCAAGGGTGAATGCAAAGCTTTTCGTTGTCTGTGCTGGTTAGCAGATTTAGGCAGTTGCAGTCGACAAGGCTTATGCTTTGTGACATTGAGGCTGCTCCAGCATGCTCACCTTCAGAGCTTCCGAAAGAGTTCTGTCTGACACAGCCAGGACTGTTGCCCATGGTAATATGATTCCTCTTATTTCTCTTTTCGCCACGCTGTTTGTCTTCTTAACAGCAGAAAGAGTTTGAAATCCGCGTCAGATTTGGCCTTTAATGACACACAAAGTAGTTTATCATCACATGAATTGTGCTTTGTGATACACATTATTATTACTAATACTTCATCAACATTTTGCACATCTCACATGATGAATGTGGGCTAGTGCATTATCCCATTTTCTGTGTGCATCATGAAGCTGCTCCCTTCAATCAGCATTGTTGCAGTCTCAGTTATTTGCTTTCTTGCTATCTCTCCATCCGTGAATAATACGACACATTTCCTACTCTCATCTCAGTATGAAAACACCAAAAGAATTCTTACATCTCCAGAGCATCGTAGGTTACTTTTTACCTAAAACAGTGTTCAGATGGCTGTCACAAAGAAAGTTAAAGTAAAATGTCAAAAGCTGTAAGGATGAAAAGCTGCACATGGTAGATACAAGATTCAGTGCACGGCAACTCCCTCTTAATAAACAAGCAAAGATTTATTGGAAGGAAAATTTCCCTGCATTTGAAATTTAACTGCCAACCATCCACATCCTACACATAACTGTCAGAAAGGATGTCTAAATCTGTCCTCATTTATAACATGTGTTGTGACAAGATTTGACAGTCTCTGAAAGGGCTATAATTGCCACCTAAACATCCAGCATTTTGTCAACTGCGATCATGTTTAGAGAAAGCATTTATTTCACTTTAAAAAAGCTAACATTTTTTCTTTCTTCTGAATGAGATGACAGATTTTTTTTTTTCTTTTCTCATTAGGGGTTGCAAGTCAGATTTAAGGATTTTTTTGTTCCTGTTTTCTTTTCAGTTTTTTTCCAGTGACAGAAGTTAGAACTTTTCAGACTAAAAGAATGATTAGCTTGAGGAAACCAATAGCAATTTAACAGAAAGGATGTCTACTGATACCACTGAAAATTTCTGAATGTTGAGCTGGTTTTGATAGGCACTCTCCTGAATATCACAGCAGGAACGTAGGTCAAAAAGGGGGGAAAGTACTCCAGTGTTTGCCATTCTGTTACTCTGGATAAATGTTGCGTAGTTTTAATCTGTGCATATAGTCATCCTAATGCAACCATAAACATTTCTACAGGAGAGAGATGGGAGCAGTTGGTAATATGCTCCCATCCCATGACGGAAGCTGTTGGCTTGAGAACTGAAAGAACGTTTTGGATGAGAGAAATGAGACCTGTCTCTTGGGCATTAACAGTCCATGTAGTCGGGATTGCAACCAATGCATAATCAATTAACTACCCTAATGCTTCAGTAGTACACAGACTGTTACCAGGCTTACGATTTAACTGTACTTTCTTGAAGTGCTGAGCACCAAAGTCCCTGCTACTGCAGCGAACACTCCCCAGCAGTATGGCTTTAACTCACTCTGGCAGCATACATGGTTCTTCTGTGTTTATTTACCAAAAACAATCCAGCAATTAAATTTTATTAACAGGAGCGTTCACAAAATTAAGCAACACTCTGCTCTGTGGAGAATGTCGATACTAGACCTGATACTTTTTCATACATGATGGATGCAGTGGAGACACGGCAGCAGGACTGCATGCAAAGAAGTCCTGGGGGTCCCTAGTCCAGACCCGCTCACGTTTGCCTGGCCTGCCCTTGCCAGGTGCACTGTTGGTGAGAAGTGTTTGCCACCTGGCACATCTGTGCTGTGCAGTCATGGGGCTTTTGAGGAAGAGCACAGTAAACTCTTCCTCCGTTGGCTACAGGGGTCAGTAAATCCACTAAACATTTCCTTCTGACTGGAGTTTCACTAAGACATGGATAGGGAAGCCAAAACAAGATGATTTGCTGTACAAGTGAGAGCACAGGTTTGTGTTAAGTAACTTTCTCCACCTGTGCAGTCCTAATTGCAAGACTCCTACACATTATATTCTTTAACTGCCAGGTAAGGCTCTCCTACTCTCAAATCACAATCGTTATGGGTATCTTCTCACAGTTAATTGTCCGTAATGGGTGTCCACAGTGATGTCTCAGTACAAACCTGAGTGTCAGATAGGATGGCCACACTGTGTAGTCAATCTAAAGCTCAGTTTCAGTTCAGACAACTCATAAAATAATAACCTGACACCAAATAGTCCATTTAGACACAGAAAGAGCCTCACAAACTATTAACTGCTATTGTCAAAGGCATTTCCTTAATTGTAACTGGAAAGGACAGTCCAACATCCACAAATGCGCAAGGCATTTGATAAGACATCAGAAGCTGCTTAAAGGAAGAAAACCAATTTATGCCTCTATCAGCTTTTACAAGTTTACACTGGCAACCAGTACATTTTGTTAGGAGTGTCCTTAAACAATGGAAACCTTATTTCAGGAAGCAAGTAAATAACTGATTAAGGTCTGTGATCCACTTACCTGGGTGTAAATAAAATTACTACTTCTGATTCATTTAGATTTACTTTAGATTTAAAGTAAATATCTGCCCATAAATCAGACTTAGTTGGAGCAATTAATAACAAGAGTGTTGGGTGGGATTGGGTTTTTCTTTTGTCTCAGATTGTACATCCCTTATCTGTTGAGAACTTTTCAACATTCTTGTGTTTCAGTGATGTTGCTTGCTTAGCAAAGCCAGTCTCCTACCTACACACTCTGATTCCTCTGTTGTACATAAAGCAACAGAACTCTTGGGTTCTGCCCCTAAATGGCTACTGGGGTCAATGAAAGCTGGAGGAAAAAATATTAGAAATACAGGACAAATGTAGATGCTGACACTGTGGTCAGATTGCCAGCAAATCCAAATGCTTTTTGCAGCTGAAGACAGGTGGATGTCTCAGGTTTTGCCATCTAGTAACCTCTTCCAGAGAAACAACAGTTTCATCATCTCTCTGGAGATCTGTACTATGCAGCTTTTAAACATTAGCCTCCTGAATGACCTAAAGAAGAGAAATGGAAGAGGGAAGTTGGAAAAGAGAAATACTAGTATAAGAGAAGGGAATGGATGTGTTTTCTGTGGGATGGGGGTAAGAAAGAATCATCTAGAACAAATGCAGAAAGCTTGGCAAGTTTTAAAAAGAGGGTACTTGGCTGGGATTCCAGGAAAAAGGGTAGGGAGTTCTTGACATGAAAGTGGACAAAAGGAGACAGGAGATTTCAGGGAATCTTTAAAATGGATAGCAATGGCAAATGACACACTGGGACCTCAAGAAGTCTGTGATAAATGCAATGCCCAGAACTTTCAGCAAATTCAAAGTGAATGACAGAGCCCCTTTAATGTCAGGTTTCAGCAAGTTGGAATTTATGGTCAGAAGTATTATCAAAAAGTATCTACAAGGAGAATTGATAAAATTTTTTTTAAAAGATAATTTACAAATTTTAAGTAAGTTGCCTTTCTTTTTGAAGGAAGGAAAGAAAGTTCTGCTCTCTACTGGTAAACAATGAACAATTTAAAAATTTTGCTGAAGTTTACCTTTCTAATAACTGTTACACCAGTGCAGTGTTGGTTTTTCCCTCTGTCTTTTTTTTTTATGATTCCTGGTATATAACTACTAAATCAGACAGTATCTCGCCCTGCAGTGTGAATACGTCCCAGAGATGACAGGAAGCAGAAGGAGTTTTTGAGAGTTTCCTTCTGAGAACATTCCCACACCTGACTTTGTAAAGATATGCAATTAGTATTAAAATGTAGATCATACTTCCAATGCTGATTTAGAGTTTCCTTAGGGGTACCCATGCCTGGTTAGCTAAGTAAAAGAAAGAGAAGCTCTTAGGTCTGTGAGCCTATGCAGCCAGGCCAAGGAGCACAATTAGAAGAGATCCAGCCCATCCTAAGATCCTAAGTGTCATGCTCACTAGACCTAAATAAAGGGGTTTGAACTTGAGTGGTAGCTTCCATCAGAATTTTAACTAGGTAGGTATGAAAAAAATTATAAGAAACCTTAAAAAACAATACAATGAAAATTCTGTTCCCTACTCCTGGTTAGTTTTAATGGCTATAGTCATTAATGACATATAGTAACTCTCCTAATGTTTATGTGCTAATTACTCCACTGACAGAGGCTTTAGTAATCAGTCTTTGCATTTTGCTTTTGAGATCAGAAACATATTATGCCATTTTCTTCTGAGTCACTTTTTTCTTAATGCTGAACAGCAAGCATTTGGTTGTAAAAATAAGACTAAAATAGCTGTTTTGATGCTCAAATGGATGGAGTTGTGCAGCTCTGAATGCTAATCAGCTGCAGGTAAAGAATGTTTCCTCTTGTGGGCGTTTGCTGGAGCTAAAAATAACCAGCTGACCTGCCCTCATCACAGTAACATTGTGGAACTTGTTTCTCCTTGAATGACTGAAGAGCAGGTGACATAGTCATACATTTCAAGGAAAAAAGAGGCCGTTTTTCTCATCTAGAAACCGGCTTAATGCTAGAATACTGTTATTTATGTATCTGATGTGGGAAACCTGCTTCATGAATTTGCACATAAAAATCATTCAAACATAAAAGTCGGTTCAGTAATTCTCCAATTGTTCTCTGTAACAAAACACCGCTGTATTATTTGTGCTTTGCATTCTCTTGTGTTGCTATGATACAAAGATGCTAACTTTAAGTGAAATGGTGCCAGCAGGCTAATGGTCATGAGAGGAGCACAGAGGGCCTGGCTTCAGCTGTCTGTTAGGAGGTCTGTAGGAAAGTCTGTTTTGGTACTTGTCAGAGGCCTCCGCTGAATGTCCTTGCAAGAAGGTTCTCCATGTGAGATTAAAAGCTGATCTTGATGGCAAGGGAGTGAAAGGCTTGCTCTCAAATCCTTACTCTCAAATGTGCTGTAGAAGAGCAGAAGAACTGGGAAATACATAAAGACAACAAAAAGATTTTCAGACTTAGTATGGGCCACTAATACATTAACAAGCAAGAAACTGCACTTAAATGAAATAATGTTTATCTCAAATGACTGTTCCTCGAATATGTTTGCCCAATATTAAATCCCTCACTACACGATAACTTAGATGCTATTTGAGAAGACTTTTACCTTCTGTTTACTAATTCAACTGCAGGGAATGCAGCTGTGGTTGTTTATTGTTCTTAAAGACAGTGATGGTGGTGTTCTGTGACTATAAAAAGATGACTATACAAATACACTGACAACAAATTAATTCTGTTCTGCAGTTTTTCTCTCTAGAATTAAACTATGTAATTGAAAAATAGTTAAATATATACAAAAGTTCAGTTCATCTTTATCACATGCTTAGGGTTTTATGTGAAAGGCAATAAACTGGAAGTTAATATTTTGAATGTCCCACGTCAACATGTCAATATTAAATGTAATGCATTTTATTTTCTGTAAAATGCTATATTAGAAAATAAAGTATGTATCACAGAAAAATAGATCAGCTGTGCCTTGTCTGACTTGAGAGAGGTTTTGCTTTACTGTTGCTCTCAAAAACCTCTAAAGGAGATGATTACGCAACCTCCCATGACATCTATTTTAGTACTTAGTAATCCTTACCACAAGAGTGGCCTTGTCTAATTTAAACTTTCTCTGCTGCTGCTCTGCAGAAGGGCTGAGGCAGTTCGGTGACTCATTGTCACCTACAAGAGGAACAATTCTTTTTGCCTAGCAAAAAGCCCCAAATCTCAAATCCACTATCTGGCAATGTAGCCTCTAAACTGAGTTTCTGGGGACTATCAGTGAATACTGTGCAGACCATCAGCTTACAAAGCATAACCCCTACAGGTTACTTGCCTTCAGATTGCCTGGACACAATTTGTATATTAATTCTGTCTTTGACAATACAGAACACAATTGGTTTATTGATGTAAACATAACCCACCCACCTTGTTATATCAAAATAGACAAAGGTGTTGGTAAAACAACATAAAAACCTGCATACCTCAGATTGTGGTTTGAAGGATTGGAAATGAAAAATTGCCTATAAAATAAACAGAATTCACCTACATCATTGCAGACTGTTCCTTTGTAAAACTGAGTATTTGAATTGCTCGTGTAACTTCCTTATTCCCTATATGTCTTTCTCTCTGTAACTCCCTACATTCACACATATAATGGAGCCTCTGAATCCCCACTTTGCCTAATGTTTTGGTTTCAGTCAGGCACCCACATCAATGCCCTAAAGCATTCTCTTTGAGGTATTTAGTACCACACACATTAAATATTATAGCAAATATTAAATATAGGTGTCTTTAATTAAGCCTGTCATCTCCAATATATTCTTTTCTGGATAACAATGTATCCTGTTCGAATCCTCTGTGAAGAAGATCATAACAAAGGGATAAGCTTTGCCTTCTCCAGCAATAATTGAAGAGAAGCTTCTCTTTGCCCTGTCCTCCAAGTACGAGCACATTCATATGGGCACCCTCTCTCACAATTTAAGCTACAGACTCCTTGTACAATCACCAGTGCACGTGGGGAATAATTAATTTCCTTCCTCTTTACAATAGTCTTCTAGATATTTGTCTGGTTGTGAAGTATCAGTGTATGAACTTGTAGACCACAATGATTTCTGAACTTTTCCTACTTCTGTATGGGTTTTAAAAACTCCTAGATATTTTTCTCAATAACAGTCTCTAAGCAATTAAATTTAATTAAGGATCATATTTTCTAAAATCAATTATCCTGTACAGAGTAATGGTCAAGTCTTCAAATACAAATCCCATGTAAATGTATAAATTCCTTCACCTTTTCTAGAATTTTACTTGCTTCACATAAAACTAACTACAACTTTTGATTAAGTATAACTTATGTCCGTCAGATTGAAATGCCTGTTTTTCCAAGAATGTTTCTGCATTCTTCTTTGAAGACTGGGATTAAATAAAGCACTGGCATTTTCATTTTTAAATTTAAAAATTCAAATTATGATCCTGACCCCTCAGTGGTCATGGCCAATGAGCCTTGATTCATTCAGACTGAATAGCAATTGCCTGTTGCCAAAGTTATTTGATATTTTTTAGAAGGAATTTAATATATAGATTTGTTCCAATGTGAACTCTAAGTAGAGAAATTATATTACTCCCACATTCAAACAAGATCTTCCTGCAAACACAGCAAATATTAAAGGGATTGAATGGAGGAAAATAAAAGGCTGGAGATTTTGCAGTTCAAAGTACAATTTCTTGGAAGTGACGGACTCCCCTTGAAAGTATCACAGTCAGATATGACAGTGTTTCACATACAACGCAGAGCTCAACAGGCTTTGATTTATTTATATGAACAAAAACATTTTAAAAGCTGTAAACCAGTAATCTGACAAAGTAACTAGTCATGCAATATAGCATTGCTCTTCCATAGTTTATTTTCATCAGTCATATTAATCACTGCAGAGAAAATGCATTAAGGGTGACCCAACGTTAAAGCAAAGAATGCAAAATAATAAACCGGAGCCGTAGCTGATAACATGAAAATCTGTTTGATTTATAATTATGAGAGAGCCTGTTGTAGGTTTCAACATCAATTTCATGTAAGTCTATTTCCTTTTTAATTTGTCAGTCTTTGATCATGGTGATGTTTCTTTTGCATTAATTTTATCTGCCTTTGGAGGTAATGTAACTGTGATAAGAGCCAATTAGTTTTGCACCATCAAGAAGGACAATGAATTGTGACTTGGCAAAACAAAGATAAAATTAACCATTTGCCTAAATGGTGCTGTTCATTGTTGTTTTCTCAGCTCCTTGAACAAAATAACTCAGGATATGCCAGTTTACCTAAAGTAAAACATGTTCTGAAAAGTACACTACACAAATGTAGCAACACTGCGCAGTAATTCAATGCGCATTTTCCACACGCCATTAGATCTGTCTAAAGATTGTATTTCACACACGTGAATAAGTGATGCAGTGAGGAATAAGCAAGCAGTTCGGTTCTTGTGGCTAAGACTTTTTAAATAAGAATTTAAATTTAAATTGAATTGGGGGGGGAATGCTTCATACTAATTGTATGAAGTTAAACAGAGGCAAGTGCTGGATTCTTCAGCTGGGATGGGGCAGTCCTGCACATACAGACAGAGTGGGGAATGAGACGCTGTAGAGCAGCACCGCAGAGTGGGATCTGGGGCTCCTCATCAGTGGGAAGTTGAATCTGAGTCAGCAGTGCCCTGGCAGCCAGGAAGGCCAACCATGGCTGGGAGTGTGTCAGGCCCAGCATCGCCAGCCGGGCAAGGGAGGGGATTGTCCCGCTCTGCTCTGCACTGGGGCGGCCTCACTTCGAGCCCTGGGGCAGTTTTGGGTGACACAATGTAATGAGGGCATGAAGCTGTTAGAGAGTGTTCAAATGAGGGCAACGAAGATGGTGAAGGGCCTTGAGGGGAAGTCGCTCCATGCAAGGAGCGACTGAGGTCACTTGGTCTGTTCAGCCTGGAGAAGAGGAGACTGTGGGGACACCTCATTGCTCTCTACAACTTCATCGTCAGGGGTGGAGGACGGGCAGACACTGATTTCGCTCTGGTGACCAGGGACAGGATCCTGACAAAGAGACAGACCTAAAATGAACCATAGGTATTCTGAAGGAGAAGATCAGAACTCAAACTCATATTGAGAGATTAGCAGGGAAACGTGAAAAAAAAATTATTAAATACAATTACAAAAATGAAAATACTATGTTTGGGCAAGAAAAATGCAAAAATACAATATTTAGGTAAAGTTAATTTGAAACAAGAGCTAAGAGTTATATCCTATTAGAAACTGAGCATGAGTTAGCAGTTTCATGCTGGTATGAAAAAGCCAAACATTGCACTAGAATCAATTAACAACAATAGAGAGTGCAGGAGACCTGACACAATATTCCTGTTCTGTTCAGACAAATTGGTTAGATCACCTCCCCAGGTTGCCTCTATTCCTCTTTATAGTGATGCCAGATGCAGTGTTACAACACTTGCTTTATTTCAGCAAAATAACTTTCCTTTTTATCACCAAGATGTTGATTTAAGAGTAAAATTTTCAGAAGACCTAAGCGCTCAAGTACTAGAGAATTCAGAAAGGTTTGGGTGCTGATGATTACTGAGCAGTTCCTGAGATGTTTGAGAACATTAGCAAATGCATAATTCCAGAAAAATTATTAGTCACTTTTTAAAGTGAGTCAAAATGTTCTCATAGCTAATACTCGAATTAGTTCAGGTGCTATTTTTTTTTGTTAATTACCTCTATTTGTGATAGATTGCTGCAGCCCAACTCACAACCCAGACTCATGTCTTTGGGGAATCCACTTTTGCTTTTCTGTGAGTATAACAACTGTATTTGGATTGAATTTTTCTTTGTTTGAAGCCTGTGTTCCTCTGATAAGTCCCACTGCTTCAGAGAGACATTTCCATCTTTGTTTGTATTTTGTACCTAAAACAAGAATTTGGAAATACTCAGGTCCATCTTTATTGAAACAGCTAAAGTCTTTCATGTTTCAAATAAGTTACTATTTATTGTTCAAAAAGAATATTTTGGAACTAAACCTGTTTTTCAAAAGATCTTTGAATCTTTATGTGTCACAAACTTTCATATCTTTAAAATAGCCCTGAGACCTGTTAAGAGCTTAAACTTGTGAGGAAATAGTCACATTCCATAGCAATTACTAAATACAAATTATTAATCAGTCATAGAAACACCTATTAAAAAGGAGAAACAATCTACAAAACTATCCTGTCAAAATAGATCCTGTCATAATTTCACGTAAAGGGCAGATAAGGTCTATTACAGTTTCTTATTTTTATAAGAGAGAACATGGATAGCAATGGATAGCCTAATGCTAGGAGCAGTGATCTAGACAGAAGATAACCTAGCATAGTGTTTCTATACTGGTGTTTAAAGAAGAGCAGGGAAAGCTGACTCTGCTTATAAGCCTCATTTGTTCTTTTAGAATACAGACTAATTTTTTTTCTAAATTTCATTCAGAGTCATGGAAAACGAGTCTGCTCAAAGGATGAGGCTTCTGATTAGCACATTTGGAAATCTATTTGAAGATGTGCACCTCTGGAGGAATTCTGCAGTATTGGAAAAGGTACAGTGGTAGCTATAATAAATGCATTAAGTGCAAGGGGAGGATGAGAGAAAGATGGATACTTGTTCCGTTGACTTGAGCTTAATTTACCTTTCTGACTGTCTATTTGTAGATATTGGTGACAAGTTTCTAACATGCTTATGTAGTAATGTGAAGTCAAGGAGTTAACAGAAAATGAGATGTAGGGAATAAGCAAGACAGTTTAAACTGTAGAAAATCATAGAAATAACTTCCGAGTTATTTTAAAGCAATTAATTTTTCCATGGAAATTTGTTTCTTTCCTAGCTAGCCTCTTTCAGAAGAAAACTTTACTCTGTTCTTCAGGTAATAATGGAAATATTGCAATTTCAGCAGTTAAATTAGTAGAGTTTGAGACTGTTTTGATGAGTCGTAGTAATGATAAATGAAGAAAATAATTGTAATTAATATTAATGCTTATAGTGGTTTTGACCTATAACTACATGCTTTAAAATGAGACTGCCATAAATAAAACCAGCTCTGGATGCCTTAACCTCTCTATAAATGTAATTGCAGGAAAATCCAGTCCATAGTAAATCAGGTTTTACCATCATGTATTCTGCTGTGGGGATTTTGAAGTTTCTAACACATTCCCATGTAGACACAAAATTTCCAAAACTGAAAAAGTACCACCTAGAGCTTGCACTCAACAACCTAAACTAGCCCATCTTATTTTTTTTGGAGTGTGTATTTTTGAGGAAAAATTTAAGTGAAAGTATGTATACCCATGCAAGAAGGTATTCTTCTAAGTGACTTAACTGAATTTCTGAATCTGGAAATAGTGGTGGAATTAACCCTGGTAACAAAGTCCTTTTGAGCTGGAAGCCTGAGAATTCTGGATTTTGATATTTTCACAACAAAAATAAAACCAAAAAAGCTGACCCTCAGGAGACTGCTATACCATATGGAAAACATTTAAAAGCATTGAAACCAGACTGCCAACCTTTTTTAATGACACCAGTTCAAGAACTAGTGATGCTGTCAGTCCTCAGCAGGCACGAGAGGAGAAAGAGAATGGAGATTTTGAAAGGAGAGATAATTGAAGTAGATTATGTATCTTGCCTTGACTTAAATTAAGTGAAAAAAAATATATGAAAGCTTGTTTTGGCCTTGTTAGAGCTTGTTTTAGGCAGAGTTGGTAGAAGATCCACACCTCTTGGGGGATGTCTTTTTACTTGTAATATTTTAAACAAAATCCAGTTACATGCATCCTTAAGAACCAATATGCACTTATAAAGAATAGAGAAAGACTTCTAAGCATTCACAGCTATAACTTAAACAGTGGCACATTTTTGCTTAGCAAATGGCTCTGAAAGCAGAGTTCTTACTGCTCCTTCAAGTGTCTGGTACAGCCTTGTGTTCTGCCACTCTGCCCCCACAGTGGAAGCATCAGAGTGCAGCTCCTGCACGTGGGAATTGGTTGCTTCTGTACAAAGTCCAGCAATGTAGCTTAAACTATTATGGTCAGCAGTGCCACACGGGGTAGCCAAGCATGTTCCCAACTGTTGGGGGGGAGAGAACCTTCAGAGGAAGGAGCTAAAAAATGGCAATATTCTGTAAATGTCCGAATTGGGTATCTTACTCTGTCTTTTGGAGAATAAAGCATGTTTTGCAGATCCATCAGGATCTAGTTAACCAAACCTCTACTGTTTGGAATTTGGCAATTGCATGCATCTTATGAAGAGTTACAGAAACACAAATTAGGTTAGATTTAAGGTACCCAGTGTTCCAGTTTGATGCCCATATCTCTCTAGCCCATCTAGATTGTGTACAGTCTAATATGCCTTCAAATAGAGTAATACTTAAAATGAAAACATATATTACTCTGAAAAGTTAATAGAAAATTCTCTTACTTCATTTAAAACACTAAAATTGTGTGCAAGGGTTTCAATGGTCGTCCACAGAAAGTTTCTGACTCTTAAAATGAAAAATATGTAAATTGCTAGGACTACTTCCCATATTCACTTGGAGCACTCTATTATACTCCTTAGTCATCACACTGATCTCAATTAGACAAAAGCTTGGGATTCGATATCTATGAATATGCAGCACTGCATTTTGAAATAGATATAGCTACCCGAAAACTTGAATTATCTTCACAAAGCTATTTAAATTATAAATTAGAAACTGTCAGTCTTATCAGTAAGACCCATGTTATGTAACAGGATTGGATCAGCTGCACTGCAGACAGGGACATGATTCCTTAGACTCTCCCCTAACCCCTAAATATTTAGTCATTTTTGAAAGCAATATTTAGCTTTGGAATATTTAGCTACTTTTAGAAATACCGAACATCATCCAAAGTATATTAAGTCTGAATTACTGTCCCGTAAGGATTTTAAGATAAAAAGAAAAAGATTTCAGTCTAAGCTGGGGACTTTTTCCAGTTTAAACCAAACAGCTGACGTATGGTAAACCCTGCATGCTGGTTAGGTAAACTGTATACACATGTGTTTCCACCTCAGTTAATGGTGCTGGAGTTAGTGAGTTTGATGTGGCCACAGCTGAAGACACAGAATGTTTTGTTACTGGCATGGGTCACAGCAGGATGGGATTGATTGCTATTGAATTAATTAAAAGGGAAAAAAAAAGTTTCTACATCAGTTTCCTTCTTGATATTTTTAATTCCTTCTCTGGCTTTTACTTTCAAAGTATACCAAGTTAGTACTCTTCTACCTAACTTTGAACATTTCCTTTTAATTGTACTTCTTGATGTCCTATTCACTAAACCAGAGTTTAGTCCATAAGCAATAACTGCTGAAGTTTTAAATTTTAGATCTTCCAGCTGAAAATCACAGTTTCTGATCATTGCTGCATTTCAAATGTATATGCCTGAAATATCATGGTATGTCATTTGAGACCACTATTAAAATTCTTATTATAGTTCAGGTGTATGTGGGAGGAAAAGGAAATCTGTTAAGTTTTCGTAATACATCACATTGAATAGTTATGATTTATACTCTCAGTCTCAGTAATTACTTCCTGTTAATATGAAGGATGCCCGTTCCTTTCCCTTGGCTTTCTTTGCATGTGTAACTGAACACCAAAGTCATCAGTCTGCAAAATTAACTTCTCTGCAGAGAGCAGAGTAACCTGGCCTGATTCCCAGCAGACCATGCCTTGAGGAGAAGGTAGGATGATAACACTTCAGGTCTCTTCTTTTCCAGCCTGAATTATTTTATGGTCCTCTTATTTTCTTCTTCACATGAAAACCTCGTCTCTAAAATGAACAACCCCTGGTACTTATATTTGTTTTCATCTTCTCAGATCCACCTGAAACTACATTGGTGGCAAACTGCTGTGAGAATGAGCTGAGCACGGCAGTCTGTGTTGAAGGGTTGTGGATCTCAATGGGGAATAGTCCCAGCTTAGTACAAGCTTCCATTCACTTATTTCGACTATGCAGCTCAGAAAGTTTGCCTCCCTAAATATGCAACCGCATTTAATGGTATCTGCAGTAAATCCGACTTCTAGAAGAAACTGGAATATATCTTTCATCTACTGTGTCGGTATCGTATCATTGCTTATCTAATGATATCACCCTCTAGGTGTGTGTGTATGGCCTTTCAGGACTCTGCCTGCTACATGACAAATGCTTACCAATGTCCTGCACAATCAAAAGGCAAAAAGAAAAATAGCAAAATAGTGCTGAAAGCTCATTATCTTTTTCAGCTGTAGTGCTAGAGAAACCTGCCAATAAATTTTCACCAGAGCGCCAACATATTGGACTTCTCCTACCTGCTCCATTTTATTTTCAGTTTTGCTTCTAAGTGTCAGTGACCTGATCAGAGTGTCTCCAGAACTGCGCTGTCTTTACTGGATCTGGGACCAATGAAGTGATATTACACCATCACTTGATGATACTTTGTTACCCCTAAATTAATTGTTTATAATTCCCATGTCTCATTTCTTTCTTAAACAACATGAGGAAGTCTTATCCTTAAAAAGGAAGCAATTTTTCAAATGGCCAAGTGCAACTAGACAAAACAGTTTCCTGTGAACCCACGTTGTTGGTGCAAACCGCTTGCAGAAAGCCAGCAGAAAAGGTGACACTGTAACAGCAAGTAACCCAGCCAGGGGCTGAAAAAAAGGGTGCAGGCTGCTCAGGAGCAGCAACCAACATCAAATACTTGAAGCAGCAGTGGCAAGAATGTTAGAGACAATTTACATAGTAGTTACTGAGTGGTTCGGCCACAAATATAGTAAAAGAACAATTGGCAGAGGTGTTTTGGAACCAGGATCAGGTCCTTCCCAGCCATCTCAGATTTATAGAAAAGACTAATGTTAAGGAAAATAAAATTCTAGTCATACCCTCTAAAATCCATTTGATCAGTGATATGGCTACAGGAAGAAATATATTTTAAAAATCAGAATAACTGTTATCACAGCTTTATTTTATTTATTTCTCTTCCAGCATTTATGATGTTGCATTTACAAAAGGGTGCTGATCACTATGCTTCTGCTAAGCCTGCATTAAAAAAATATGGAATAAACTGCCACCTAGAGTTAAATCCTTGATGTTAATATTGGTTACATTTATATTCAAGATAGATAGCTTTCCTATTACAATATTCAGGACCCAGGTACCACTAGTCAGCTTAGTCTTTGAATCCTGGCAAAGGAAGCACATATTTGTCATAGATTAAAAATGGAATCTGATGATGTGCTTAATTTCTTGACAGATATAAATCTATTTAAAAATCAGTAAGGAACTAGAGATCATTACTAGCATATGTTATTCTCACCCTTTAATGATGATCAATAGGCTGAGCAAGTATTACTGAAACCAAAGTGCCATTTTTTCACTTGGCAGTCACTCTCAGTCCATTGGGACTGAATGTATTAGCAAGTCTCCACAAATTCATTAGCTGGCTTGTTTCATCCTAGATGCATTTTAAAGCAAATAAATATCTACTGCCCCCTATACCTGCTGTAAGAATCCTGAATTTTATTTTGTTATTTGTATTTAAATGAAAATATGAGTAACTATGTTAAGTAAGTGTAATGAGTTGACCTTGGCTGGCTGCCAGATGCCCACCAAGCTTCTCTCTCAGCTCCCTTCCTCAACGAGACAGGGAGAAAAGAAGATTAAAAGCTCATGGGTCCAGATATAGGCACTTTAATGAAAGAAGCAAAGGCTGTACGTGGAAGCACAACAAAAAACCAACCAACCAACCAAAAAAACAAAAAAGGGGAAGATTTATACTCTGCTTCCTATTAGCAGACATTATCCAGCCACTTTCTGGGAAGCAGAGCCTCAGGATGCATAGCAGTTACTTCAGTAGACAAATAGCTTAATAAAAGTGACCCATTTCCAACTTCCCCACACCCACTCCTCTTAGCTGTTACTGCTGATATATGTCATATATGATTACAGTATGGCATATCCCTGTGGTCAGTTTGGGACAGCTTTCCCAGTCTCCCAACCTCTTGCCTACCCCCACCTGCTGGCCTTTGGCAGGGTGAGGATGAAGACACAGCCTTGGTGCTGTGCAGGCATTGCTCTGCAATAGCCACAACACTGCTGTGTTATCAACGCTCCTTGAGCTACAAAGACAAATCCCAGCACTGAGGCACTGCTATGAGGAAAGTTCACTCCATCCCAACAAGTAACTTGAAAGTGCTGATAAATCCTGTGTTGCCCTATAGAAAAGTAATCTCTGCATTAAGGCAGCTGTGACAGCTGAGGACAGCAGTGAATACTGCAGGTGGTCATTGACCAGTCCTTTGAACACTTATCTTCCCCAGACACTGATGGTTTCTGTAATCTGACTTCCCAGAGCTGTTTACATAGATTTTATATTTTTAAAAATATCTCCCTATTAGAGATACAACAAGAAGTACATAAAAGATGCGTGTCGTGCAGTTTATGGCAGAAAGGGAAATGGAAGTTAGACCACTTCAGTACCTTCCCTTACATTAACACCTATCTCTCCTTTAATGTAGTGCACGCTTATTACATACCCTTTTTGAGCTAGTTTTCTGATACAATGTGGTTGTCCAAATCATGCCATATGTTCACAAATCTGGGAGCCTGTTCCCAGTAAGATTTTAATGCATTGTTCCCTACAAATCAAACTGGAAAGAAGATTTCAATTCCTACAAGCTGTGAAGAAATCTATGATTGAGTAGAGAGGATAAACTTAAATTAGTAGTCACCTATAAAGGAAAGTACTCCCCGTTTTATGTCCCCCTCCCCTCTCCTTTTGCAACCAACTGATCAGCTTGTGAGTGAGGAAGTGGTGGATCAGGTTTGGTAAGCAAAGATTGAAGGAAGATATGGATAAGGCAGACCTCCAAAACAAGGCAGAAGGGGGAAATAAGGAACTGGCAAGGGGGACAGCACGACATAGAATGATTTTACACCTTTTCTTGTAAATCAGCCCAACCAGGTGCCTCCTGAGTGCCTGAAATAACACCCACAGCACAGGGAATGGACAGGGGAAGGAGAATGGCAGGATAGCTCACATGACTGGAGAGCTGTCATGGGTGGATGTAGGCTTTTTAGGAAGGACAGACTCGGGACGGCAAGGAAGGGAAACTGCCCTTCATGTATGAGAGCAGCAGGGATGCCCAGAGCTCTGCCCTGGGATGGACAATGATGCAGTTGGACCACGACGAGAGGAGAGATCAGGATGGACAATGTTGTGGTGGGTGTCTCCTACAGATTGCCTGATCAAGAAGCAGATGAGGCCTCTTCAGACAACTGAAGCAGCTTTTCACATTTGCCGTCCTAATATTCATCAGGAATAACTTGAACCACCCATTATCTTATAAACAAACAACAGAGCAGAGCACAAGCAATCCAGGAGGTTTCTGAAGGGCACTGGTGGTCACTTCCTAGCATGGGCAAATGAGGAATGAACAGAGGCAAGTGCTCTGCTGGACAAAAAAGGCAGAACTGGTTGGAATGTGAAGGTTGTGGGTAGCTTTGCCTGCAGTGACCATGATATTGTAGAGTTCAGGATCCTGAGAGAAGGAAATAAATCCAATAAACAGAATCACAGCCCTGAACTCCAGGCCGCTTCGGGGGATTACTTGGAAGCATCCCATGAGAGAGTCCCAGAGGAAAGAGCAGTCTAAAAGATCTGGTTGCTTTTCAAGAATCCTTACAGATGAGAGACAATAGGTCAAGCAAAGGCCTGCTTAGATGAACAGAGAACTCCTGACAAAATTCAAATGTAAAACAAGTAACAAAAAACAAATGCAAAAGTAGGTGGTTTGTCACTCTACACTGGAACCACAATGCCTTTCTCCTCTGTAGTAACTTAGAGAGGAGAAGCCTCAAATAAATTCTATCTCAGGCAGTAGCTGACATGATATAACCATGTTACTCCCCATTACAGAGCTGTCATGCAGCATTAAGTCTGTCACTAACACTTTAGAAGCATTTGTAAAAGCCATGCTGTTACTGTTGCTATATCATCATCATAGTTTGTGAAGACTCCACACATCACAGATACTAAAGTAGTGAAAAAGTTTGCGCAAAGGCATTAAATGTCAAAAAACTTGCATCTGTTCTTGCAGTTGAAGTACTTAATTATCACAATATAGGGAAACTTTGTTTATCAAGCTACAGTTATAAAGTAATGAATTAATGTTTCCCTACTTTGTAAGTTTGCTCTGCTTTAAAGTGTTTCCTGCCTCCCTCATGCACAGCAATTCCTTTCTTTCTCCTCCTCTTAATTTTGTATAAGTCCAGTGACCTTGAAACAGAGGTTTTGGTATGTAGTAATGGCAGATAATCCATTTCACACATTTGGAAATGTTTATTTAGTTTCATTATCATTAGCATTTAAAAACAGAAGAAAAAGAAGAAATATTATAAGGGGTATATGTTGTCTGCAGTAATCAATGGATCCTGTTTTTTGTTTTGAGCGTACCTGAGATATTCAGAATCACAGCATCATTTAGTATTATTTGAAAGGGAAATTATATGTGATATTTTCAAAAAATTACAATACATACTTTGTATTAAAAGTACATTTATCTTTTTCAATAAAGTACATTTATTTTTTTAAATAGTCAGTCCAGAAGGCCTCAGATACCTAGGACAAACAGTGTGAATACCTGGACTATCCATAAATGTATGATTATTCCCTGGAAGCGGGACATAATATTTTTCAAATGTACAACTGCTTTCATCTGAAATATTTACAGACAGATTTCTTCAAGTACTTGTGCATCTCTGTACTTAAGTGATAGGCAACTATGAAAGCAATGAAAAGCATTTGAAAAAGCATATTTTTTTTCATTCAGACAACTTAAATTCTTCAAAATCTAAGTGTCTAGCTGATCACCTTTTATTTTTATTAGATCTATGCCGACGCTGGGTTCTAACTCTATTAGTAGCCCCAGAAGCCTTTGCTCAATAAGCAGTCTGAGTACTGGCAAGATAAGAAATAGGAGGTATAAAAATAAACTGTAATGACCCAATTCTAATGTGAACAAACACAACCTATGACCTCCACAGTCTGGAATTTTGAATCTCAGTCCCATCTGGAAGACAAAAGAAAGGGTCAAACACCCAAGTCTCTACCTGCCTAACACTTCTTCTTTGCTGCAGTTGAGTTGATTCACTAGTCACATGCTTTGCCAGCTTCATCTAGGACCACTGAAAGCACGTGACTGACACTGAAGAGTGCTGCACTGAGGAGACATGCTGTTATACTCTAAATATGCCTCTGGCTGTAGAAACACTCTGTTTTGCAATTTGGAAGTAAAACTGCAGAGTTTAGCTAAAAGCAGCAGTTAATAACCTGCTCTTGCATCTGTTGTCACTGAATAAGCTGAGATAAAGTTCACAATGAGAACACACAGAAACCAAAACCACCAGATTTTCCTTATAGACCTTCTTCAGAAATTCTAATACTATTAATGCATCCACCAAGTACTGAGAGAGGCAGG
This sequence comes from Atrichornis clamosus, assembly GCA_013400975.1. Classification (NCBI taxonomy): domain Eukaryota; kingdom Metazoa; phylum Chordata; class Aves; order Passeriformes; family Menuridae; genus Atrichornis; species Atrichornis clamosus. The sequence goes on from WBMZ01015613.1 coordinate 32,078, forward strand.
ATTAGTTTGGAAAAAGTTCTTGCTTGAGGAAAGAAGTTCTTATATCTAAATTTCACAAGCTAAGTCTTGTTTCTTCAAGCACTCATCAGTAAAGTGGTACCAGTCAATAGCTGGTGGTTTTATTTGGTAAAAATCATTATCTTCTGACTAAAGGAAACTAAAACTAATGAATAGTCTCAATAAAGGCGCCTGAGCTAGCACTGAATTGGGGTAGGAGGACTGGAGGGAGCAGGCTGAGTCACAGCCCACTTCCCACCCTGCAGCCACGCTCTGCTGCTGCTGGCCCTGCCGAGCATCACCACAGAGTGCAAGCAGAGACCACAGCACTACTGCGAGCTGCAGGATGGGATCTCTAAGGTCCCTTCCAACTCAAACCATTCGGTGATTTTCCACCACTTCTTGCAGAATTTCACATAGAAAACAGATCAGTATGAGTATTCAAAGCCCCAGGATAAAAGTTATAACCCCAGTATAAAACCAACATCACCTGGTAGATAAATTAGAAACCACACAAGACCTTTTAAAACACGAGGCATCCAGTACCTTTGATTTTCCTAGAAAAGCATATTCTTGTTTATTTCACCCCTGTTGCTTTCCCCACTCCTTCCTCTAATTTCTCAGATGCTACTGTGAAAATTAAGATCAAGCAATAAATTAGTTGTGGACTTTTAGACAGGGATGTTTTATAAACTCTATTCCAAGAGTTTGAGCAAGGGAGCTTCGGAAGAGATAGGTTTGTAGTACACAGAGAAAAATGAGAGTTTTGGCATAGTTCTGCACCCATTTACAGTCAATGGCAAGGGCCTTCAGTTTCAAATAAGGGACAAGACAAGGCTTAAATGGAGGTCTTGGGCTAGGGGATCCCTGGTGAGGACTCTCATAGCAATTGCAGCCTCTTTGTGCACTTGGGACCCTGACATGAACCATGTGTTTTCGTTCACCGTGAGAATTCCTCTAGTTACGGAATTACAGTCATCCTGATGAAAAGAAATTAACTCAAAAATATTGCTTTGAGTGGCTCAACTGATATCATTAAACAACCAGACCACCTCTGAAATCCTCTCAGAAAGAGAATTATCCTAACAAGGTAGGTTGAACATAGGTATACCTTTAGAAACATTAATAACACCAGGTTGGACGAAACCTGGGGAAAATACTCATTTCCCATTTCCTGCATTCTGCTTTGCATCAGAGAATGTGATTTTTAATCTTCAAGAGACTTCATACCAAGCAATTGTTGTGATGAATAAAATACAGTAATTCTTGAAAACAGTTTGTCCCAAATTTTATAAGATATGTGTTTTTTGACATGGCTGGCTGGCTGACAGATAGCAACTGCATTAGATATATTTTCTGACTTTTAAATAATTTTGTGAATTTATACACCTATTAATAGCTTCCTTCTTTGACTGGAGAGGTTTTTGTGTTTAATTTTGAGTCAGTTCTTCAGCTAAGCATAAAGGTAGAGTCATCAATATGGAAGATATAATGCACTAAATTAGGTCTGCTGGGGCTTATATGGAAAAAGAAAGAAGAAAACGTGACTAAAAGGAAATTCAGACAGATTGTTATGAAGTTGGCAAAATAAAGAATCTAACGGTATTCCTGAACTAATGTTAGAAGCTTGGGAGAACATCAGAAACTACTACAGATTTTCATGAATAAACATAATTATAATTGGATTGACAGAGACAATGTAGAATGAGCTTCACAACTGAAATGCTCCTCAGTGACACTCTGTACTCTCAATCCAGGCATGGCACAACTACAGGGGAAGTGGCAGGCCAGTCTATTGCATGCTTCAGCCATAAAGGATCATCCCTGAACCTATCCAGGGAATATGATGTGACTTCACATGAGACATACTGATTTAGAGACTCATTCTTCTTCAGCTTTAGTTTGTTTCCCACTTTCTAGCAGCTCAGAATCATATACTTAACCAAATATCACAGTAGGAGCCAATGCATTAGGCTGAAATGCATGGACTTCAAAAAGATCATGCTCAGAATTACTTTCATATAATTGTTCATGGGTTTTATGTTAAAACCACTATGAAAAAAAGCAAAAGAGAGTCAGAAGGATATGTGACTTTTTTAAACTTGATTTTGGGTCTTTTTTTGTGCACTTTCCTCAGAAGTTATGAAATGGTTCTGCTTGTGCAAGTTCCCCTCCTGTTAATTTGGAACCTGGTAGCATCAGTTACCACAAAAGCACTGAGGCTTCACAGTTGGTATATGTCCTCATGTTCAGTGAAAAAAAAAGTGCTATAGACAGAAAAGAGCTGCTACTAGCATTCACTAGAAGAAATACATATAGAATGGAAACCTTTTACGTCCTATTTAACAGAAGTGCTTCGCTGATCTACTTACACTGGCCAGCCAGCCAGCATACGTGTAACTAAGCTAGTCATACCGTACAGACAGCAGGTAAAATTAAAGTAGATTCAGGATATGCTGAGTGCTGGGATATTTGGATTATATTTGCAAATCGTGATGGGCGTTGGTGATATTCCTAGGGCTGAGGCCAGTGAGGGTCTTGGAGAAGATCAGATTTCTACAATGGGTGTGCTATACGGACCTGTGGCAACATGGAATTATTGCAAGAGCATGTGTCTAGGTCATAGATCCACAGGAAAACCAAACTTCAGTATTAATTTCCAGGTTTTAAGGCAGCTTATTTTGCTCCTTAACATTTATAACAAGGGTCTGAAAGTAATTTTTTAACTTAAAATTACCATTAATGTTGAGTTTTGTAATTCTAGGTTTTGTAGAAAGACATTATAGGAGCCTCCATCATTTTATTTTGAAATCTCATACCTTACTGATATAGCAGGAAACTGTCTCTTTAATAAGATAACTTTCCTCAATTGTGTATTTGGGTTTTGTATTTCAGTAAATAGATATGTAGTTATAAAACAGCTCAGCTATAAATAGGTTTTTACAATTGAACTATGAAATGCATCCAAAAATATTTAAAGTTTTTAATTAGACTCTGGTTTATATATCAATGGTCTTCCATGCAAGTTTCCGTACTGAAATATTGTAGAAATACCAACGTTCTCAAAAAGCTCCATAAAAGATCATAAACTCCAGAAAAGTTTTCGCATTCTTACTATGTATATACACCATTACATGGAAAAGCTACTGGTGTTTGCCTTTAAAGCAATAGTTTCATGCATGGATGATGATTACTTCCTGAATATCCTCTATAATTACTTTAAAAGAGGTAAATAGTTGTTCTTATATTTTCTTAGCATTTTAGAACCTGGAAAATCTATTGCAAAATGGAATGCCCATCAATTCAAATATGTATAACAAGAAATCAATCGTTTCTTTTTCTAATTTCTATATTAAATGAAGTTGCACCTAGAAGAATGCTTTAGTACTTTATCAAGCATTTTGAATATATTTGCATACAGAAAATATATTTGCATACAGAAAAACCAGAAAAGACCAAATTACAACTTAGAACACATTTTTATAGTAGAGTTATATCCTATGCCAAACAGAGAGAGCCTTTTTCTAAGTAAAAAAAAAAAAGTAAAAGTAGTATGTGACTGTAGTACTGCTGTTGCTATGGGTGTTCTGCATGTCCTCCTTAACGTCTTTTCTAGTTAAGACACACTATTAATATATAAGGACATATGAATTCATGAGTCAAAATCATAAAACAGGTCTACAAAAAATGTTAAATTAATTTTATAAGTGTGAGGTTGTGGGCTTTTTCTTTCCTTTTTATTTTTGTTTGCTTTTTCATTACTACATCATTTCTTAAAGCTTTCTCTTCTACTACAAAACTAAGAAACTTTGTGTATGTGCGAGGGTTTTTTTTAAGAAAATCAAGACAATATAAGCCCCAGAACTCTGACTAAAGTATCATAGACACGTGAGATTAATGAGAAACTTTTATTCTGCCATATAGCATTGGTTTGGAAGTATCAGACAAATGGAAAAAAACCCCAAACCAACCACAAAATAGTTGTAAAGTATTAAATAGGGCACACCCTGCAGAGTTTCTTGCATCTTCTATTCCGTTAAGCTATGAGATCTAGTGCTCCGGAGACCTTTGAAGGTGGCTGGCAGCACCAAGTCTCTGTCAGTCCATGGAGATTGGCCTATGACTTCACAGGTAAAAATGGGGTGAGAAGCTTCTGCAAATCTATCTTTAGATGTTTCAGTTAGTTATCTGACTGCCGTGCACCATGGAGGATCCCAGAGGGTGGAAGACAGGGTAGCAAGGTTGGATGTATGTTCCTGAATGAGGCTCTGCCTATTTGGTGCTGCTGTCTGCAGGCAATAAACATCTACACAGGCTGCATGGAGGCAACAGGTACCCTTTAAAACTCTTCGAGTAATTTCATGGAGCTGGATATTCCAGGGATTTCACAGCTGTAACATCAAAGGCTGCACATGAATGGAGGATTTGGAAACACTCCCAAGGTTGGTAAAGAAAGAAGGCATAAAACCAGACAGCTATACATGTTGAATATATCTTAACATGCACCATCCACTTTAGGCATAAACCAAGGAAGTCCCTCTTTTTCACATCTGAGATACTTATACAGGGTGTCCTCAAGGTAGATTCTCTAGTGTCTAATAATGTATGCACTTACACGACAACTTTTCCCTTAATCAGAACACTGATAAGATTTCCTTATTTTACTTGGCTATTTTCCAAGCCTTGTAGGAACATATTTATTTTTAGAACTATGGTCCTCAGTTAATTCGGTTGGAGTTAGCCAAAGGGCTCAAAGGCATTAATAGAAAACAGAAAGATTAACATGCAAGTGTGCATGCATGCAACATACACACATACATTTGAGCCCACACAGGCATTTTTGTTATCTTGTAAAAACCAATCTGAAAATACAAAACACACCCTTCAGAAGTAATCTGCATGTTATACAACAGCAAATATATAAAGGATGGGTGACTCTTTATTTGGTTTGGAAAATTTCCCTATTGCTCATAAAAACCAAAATTGAACTAAGAATTAAGCTTATATAGGAAAAAAGATGATTTTTATAGTCCCAGAAAGATACTTTAACTATATGTAACTCCCAGCATAATGAAAGATTCCCTATTTGTCAAGTAACAGCCTAGTGGTCTGTAATAAACACTAATATAACGTAGCATGTCAGAGATCAAAGCCTCAGTCCTAAAAGATACAGAATAACTCATGAAATCATAATTACTGTTTTGATTTAATCCAGGCAGTTTGCTTAAAGAATTTTTTAAAGACATGCAAGCATTTCAAAGTAAACAATTTTCTCAAAGCAAAACAGGAAATAATCTGGTTCCCTGTCCTTCCTCTTTTTATTTTGTGGCACACATATTTTTGATATTATATAAAAAGCACATATCCAACCTACTAATTCCCTCATCACAGTTTTCCTTCAGTACTGCTGTCAGCTGCATCCTATTGAAGTGGTAATAGATTTCTTTTGCATAGGTCTTCTGCTTCGTGCTTAGTATCATATAAGCTATAACATGATTAAAATGTGCAGTTTTGCATCATTTAAGATGCAAAACTCAAACTTGGGGTTTTGCAGAATCAGGTCATGATTATACAGTCCGTTTAATGTGATTAAATCCTGCTGATTACATGCAAAAACGGGTGCATTGCTCTTTAACTTGCCTGACTGTACCCATTCAAAACCTCTGTGCTTGTACCAGCATTAAGGAAGATGATGGGAGTGAGCAACTGGGCACATGAGGAGATAGAGTCAATTTGTGTAAGGTTAATGTGAGTGTGTAGCCATCACCGCAGCCTCTTATGTGCAAGTTATCAGTATAGATGTAGTTTTACTTATTTTTATGAAGCGTTTAATACAGTTGGCATACTTTAAAAAAGTGAATTTTCCTTGTAAATGTGGCCATTTTTAGATAAACAACTTAATAATATTTATTATGAAGAAAGTACATTTTATTAGTTCAACCATAGGACTTTAATGTGAAAACTGTCAAATCAATGTTAATGTCTACACACCTCAAAACTGGCCTTATGGCAATCTGTGGTCTGCATAATAAGATGTGTTTTCCCTTGTTCTTCTTCAAGAGAAAGGTCTACCACCAATACTGGTGAAGTCAGTGAAGATCTAAAACCTACAGCTTCCTCAATAATTTAGAAATACATAAAAACTGGAAGCAAAAGTAAATTTGAGGTTATGTCACAACAGTAAGTATAGTCCTACACATTAAAAGTGAGACTATTGAAAAAGATACATGGGATTATGTATCTGTGCCTAAAGTCCTGAGAATTACAATCAGTAATCACAGTTGTAGGCATAGGCACCTGAACCAACAAACTGTTATATTAAAAACAGCTCAACTCTTAAAATTAAATGCCATTCCTAATTGGAAAACAAATCACAAAATGCCACTCAAACTATTTCATTCTGTATGTTTAAAAATATTTTTTTCTGCATCCCTTTTGCAATCTTTTAATCAGCAGCTGTGTACTTTACATACATGATGAGTGTGTTAACTCCAAAGGAAAAAGAAAGGAAGTGTTCTGTGGAAATAAATGTAATTTTGCTTTCTCTAGCTAGAGTACAGGGCTCCAATTCATTCTAGATTCATTCGGAGTCATTGTAATTCATTCCAAAATTGAACTTTCTCTAGATATAATGTAAAGGTTTCAGAAAGAGTTCACAAAGGCTTTACCAACTTCTTTGTAACTAGCCCAGTCCTAGCTATGTGCACCCCAAAGAATTAATGCGATTCTATTCACATCTCTCACCTAAGGTAAGGAAGGTATTTTTCCTTATCATCCCAGAAATAAATGTCCTTGTGTAACAAAGCTCTCTTTATAGTTATTTTTGGATAAAGATTGCTAAAGAGGTCTTCAGAGTCCTGGAAATCTCCAGATTTTGGAGAAGAAGACTGATGACATCTTTTGAAATATTAATCTGCTTGTGGAGCTGCACAGTTTGGAATAGAGCTACCCAACCCTAATCAGTGGGTAGGTGGCAGAAGATGTCTAAATGTACTTTGGTCACAATCCTACGGACACTTTAACATATTTGTGTTAGTTCTGTGCATTGAGTGATTATAAAAGTTATTCCAGTAGTAAAGTTAACAGATGAAAAATTTTTGAGGGTTTAAAGCACAAGGAGTAGCAAAGATGGGGGGGTTTGAATCAAGGACTATCTGCATCACAAACCAGAAATGCATATTCTCTACTTCCCTGGTTTTCTAAGACTTTAGGATTCACATAAGTAAGCATTTCTGTTCCAAGAGGAAGGACAAAAACTTGCTTGCCTACAGCAGAATCTTTCATCATCACATGGTTCAGGCACATGCCTTCACAGACAGCAGCTTTGGAAGCAACAAAACCAACCCCAGGGCCTGCTATAGTGGTGAACTCTATTTGATTTGTCCATTTAAAGCTTTTTGATATTTATTGAAAAGCTATACAGTTTAAAGTTTCAGAGCAAATACGTCCTTTCCCCTTTAGTGAGACTATTAGATCCAGAAATGCTTTTGGTAGCTACCACCAGCCTTATCCCAGAGCACATTTCTTCTCAGAGATAGAGGCTCTTTGGTTTGAGGGAGGGGCAGAAGACAGATGAATCCTGGCAGCTTGCTCACTCTGCTGGGATGGCACTCTCCCCAGGGGACAAGCAAAAGACATCAGCCCACATTCATAGTGAGCTGAGAGGAAGAGAGGTGTTTCTGAAAGGGATATGGAGGTGTCACCACACCAGGGGCCTAGGAGCTGAAAAGAAGAGGGAAGCATATTCCCCCTATGAAAATGGAGGAATAGAAGTAAAAAAGTATTACATCCAGATATTGCAGGGTGAGGAACAAAAATAGAAATGGCACTGAGTGAGCAGAGAAAGTACAGCTGGATGAACACTAGACTTTGCAGGGCAGATGCTTATTTTCCACTGCTGGATATAGATGGGACTGTAATTCTATTTTTATTTTTTTTAAATCTTAAATTTGCTTAACAAGTGTATCATTCTAACTTGGTTTTGTTTCGTTTCCCTGATATATTTTCTAACTCTGTTTTCACTGGACTGCTCCAGAAAAGAGCAAGAAAAGATCTAGTGCAGTTGATTTATGTTTTGTAACTGGAAAATATTTGTTCCAGCCTTGCAGTTTGTCACTTTTGTCAGATAATTTGCAACTTAAATTAGAGAACTAGGTGCTGTTTGGCTTTTAACTCTGAAAACACCTGAAGGTGTTACATAAGTTTTTAATTGCATCATGTATTGAGGAAGAACTTGATGTACCTAATATTGTTCCTAACTGGCAAGTTTTTAATTTCATAGGTGAATAAAAATTCAAAATAACTATGTTAGAAGCAGTCATATATTAGACTTGGGCAGAACACATCTTTTCTCCTTTCTCTTTTCACCTCCAAAGCATGGTGAGTTTGGAGTAAATCAGGCTTTTTCTGGCAGTTATCTGCATAAATCCAAAAATCCCTTATCACTATGATGACTAAGCAGATCTGAATTTCAACTCAAAACTGCAGTGCAGACTCCTGTGCATAGTTTAAGAGATTTTGGCATTGTCTTTTATTTTGCAATCTCAACTTTGACTCCAGAGTACTCTGGGTCAAGGGATGTTTACATTCAGTGTTTCAAAAAAGAATCCATGTTATTGTACTTTTGGTTTGGTTTGAGACTATATTTTGACTGCAGTGTCTGTACTGCTTATTATATGGGACATGAATAAGCCTAAAGTACCGTATTCTCAGCCTGAAGGAAAAGTGATACCCTTTGTTAAACTCACTGACATCAAGGAGAAAGACTAAATATGCATTTTAGGCTTACAAATTCTTTTCAAGTTGGCATTTCCAGAGGAACTATTTTAAGAGAGAACAGGAATTATCAGGAAATTATGGGATTTAATATGGAAAATTTCACCGTCCTACTTTATGATATGCCTTTGCTGCAAGGATTAATACTCAGGCGTGTGAGTCACTCTGCAAAAGCCTATCTAAGATGATGCCTTTACTGATCCTTTGTGACCTCAGATGTATTGCTGATGTCCTTATGTCAGCAGCAGTGGCATACATTGTTCCAATTCTTTCACAATAAACTGTGGAGAAACCTGTCTGTCTTTCTGGGAGCTGGATGGAAATTATGAGAAGAGACATTTAGCGGCATTTAGTCCTCCTGGTAAAGTGAGGAAGAACACACACAATCAGAGAGGTGTTTTGGGGTTTTTCTTCAAAATGTAACATTAGGGAAAAAAACAAAAACAAAAAACCACGCTTGAGAAAAACTTGAGGAGAAAACAGAATGTCAAAGATAAAGCAAACAAACCATGGAAACAGTTAGAAGTATCAAATCTTTAGTCAAGGACACATTTTGTATATAAAATCCACCCGATTAAGATTCTTCATAATGGCCTCTCTGACTATGTGTCTAACTATGAGGAAGAGGAGTGCCTGAGGAACAGGTTTTTCTGGTGAAGGAGGGAGCTGGTAGCCTTGTAATACATGAAAAACAATTTGGCATTGTCACAGGACCAGTTTTTAATGCTCCTTCAGGGGAACAGACACTGACTTGTGTTGTAAAGTACACAGTGGAGAGTATTCTGAGTCCGTTTCTAACAAAACCAGAGGAAATGCTGTCATTCAAATAAGCAATGATTGTTGTACTCCTCCGTGTTGCCTCTTCCTAATGCATTACAAGCAGCATTTAATTTCGAGTGTTTGAACTTACTGTGTCTGTTTCCAATGATTAAATTAAATCTCTACATTTTGTAGAGGTTTTTTGCATCAGTGTTTGTTATGAACAAACTGCTGTAAGTGGGCAGCAAAACAACCAACCAGAAGAATGCAGCCAATTTTCAAAGTGTCCTCAGAGGTCTAAAGCTTCAACTCTGAGAGCATATACTAATAAAGTCCTTTACACATAGAGAAGATGCAAACATCTGTGCTCTTGGAAGACAAATATAATAAGCCTTCCAGTATTCTCACAGTTTTTGCCAAGTCCTAAAAATTTACTATAACTTACAATATTTAGCTTCTTTCTTATAGTTTTTGGAGCCACATCATTTATTGACAGAAGAAATAAGCTTTTAGAAGATTTTGGGGCATTTATGATTGCAATGCAAAGCCTGAAAATATGACCTGACAACTTCTTAGAGGTTCAGGAGACAGGGAAAATGTAAACAACTTTCAGTTCCAATGTCATGGTTCTTAGAGCCTGGCTAATGGCTCTGAACACCTGAGGTTGCTGATACTGCAGACAGAATATTTCTTTTACTCATAGCTATTCAGTTCTTCTCATTTTCTCCCCTGCATCCATCCCCTAGAAGCAGATTAACTGCTTTAGAAATTTTGTTGATTATGGGCTAGGCATTTAGGATTCAGTGGAAAACGATGCTTAAAGAAAAAAAAAAGAGAGAGAAATAAGTTTTAGAATCACTTCTAATACCCCTCTGCTCAGCTTTTGTTTTTAAAATACATTTCCTAACCAAGAACTTCTCGTACCATGTGCTAACTGCTGTACAGTTAGTCAGATTTCTCAGACTTCTCAGGATGATATCTTCCTTCATCTGGATTTATGTAAAGAGGACAATATAGATACCTATTTTGCAAAATACAAATATGGTAAATGATGCTAATTTTTTTAATGTATAGTGAAGAACATTGCTCTTTCTTTTACTAGCCATTAGTCTCATTAAGAAGGTATTTCCTACCAAAATGTTTTAGATATAACCTATTTTGTATTCTCCATGCCATCAAATATTTTAATTTTGTTCTTAAGTCACTGGCAAAGTTCTGTGTTGTTGTAACACTTAATCAGAGCGTCAGTATCACTGTAATAACTACTGAAGCAGTATGTAACCTGAAAATTCAGGCCCAAACACCTACTTGGGACATAAATCTAATGCCTGGAAGGATAACTATGATATAATGATGCAAAAAAATTCTTCTTATGAGAAAAGCAAACTGAGTCCACTGGGACTCCATCACCAAACAAAACTAAATCCCAAATACACAAATTGTTTGCAGTATGTTCTAAAAATGCCTATATGTATGCTTGAGAGGATACCAAAAGTGGGTACTGTTTAGACCTGTGGGCCCATCACAGGTGGCTCATCTATTGCTGGGCACACTCAGGTGTTCAGATCTCAGAAAAGAAAACATCCAAACCCTTTTGCAATGGGTAGTTGCTGATACCAGGTCAAGCATGGCTAACAGCAAATACTCTGAAGAGCAACAGAAATATCTTTAAATCACAGATACACTTTCATGACTCTTGACCCACTTGAAAGAAGGGGGATAATTTACCATAACATAGAATAAAAATTCAATTTAATAGTTTTATCTTCAAAGTACTGTATCATTCAGACAAAGAATTGCATTCCAAAGGTTGCTTCCAGAGGAATTTTCATGATTAAGGTGACTTTTCTGAAGAGTTTCTTGTATTCTATTTTGCTCACCTTTGTATCAGCAGTGAAAAAATAGCATAGGAAGCCTTCTGTTTGTGTGCAGTGTTTTCACAGAAAATCCCCAGCCAGAAGCTAAGCAGCTGATGACTAACATCTATGTTACAATTCTGATGACTCTAGTCATGTCATGATAGACTTCTGAAAGAGACACCGTAATTTTGAAAGCATTTTCTTTGTATTAAAAATATAGCTTATCTTTATTCTTTTACATACTTAGACAACTAGGATTAAGCTGCTAAGGCAAACAGTGTCTGTCTAGCTGCAGACAGCTGTTTGAATAGCTAAAAATTCACTACAGTGAAGACATGTAAGCTGGCAAAAGCTTTAAATGAAATTTCAGCCTCCAGTAAAAAATTCTGAGAAGATGAACACTGGGGAGATATTGTATCCTTATTGCAAAGGATGAAGCAGGAATTAAAGCTGATGCTTCTTCAGTAATTATTTATCTAACACCCAACATTAACATCATATTGTCTCAAGTGGCCCTTTCACATACACCCTCTTGCATCTTCTGTCTGTACTGCATCTCAGGTGAATGACAAAAAAGCATGAAGTGAAGGAGATCTTTAATTTTCAATTAGCTGTCATCCTGATCAGAAACAAAACTTCTGATCAGGCAGCTCAGACCAAAGACCTTAGCATTGGCAACATCCTGAAATAACGGAATATTCAAATTTCACACATAATAGATGCTTTGAGTTCCCCTTTCAATCACATTGCTATGTAGACTTTGGGGGTCATGTGACCTTATTTGAAATGGAATGGAATGCGATCACAGAGAATTGCTTTTAAACATTTAAGACTTAACTCTTGAAATATTTAATGACAACGAATTCTTCAGACCTCCTCCACCTCACCTTCTCTCTCCATAAAAAGGGTGAATCCCAAATTAACAACCCCATGCAAACTCTACCCATACTGCCAGCCTGAGCTATGGGTAGCTTAAACAAGGGAACAGAAGCCAAACTTTGGTTTATGTCAGCTGTTATGGACAATCAGAACTAATTTATAGTATTCAGAAATAATTCTGTAAAAGATGTTTCTAGACTGTAGAAAAAGGTACAGAAGTTCCAGCTTGCTGCTGATGTTAGAGAGTCTTGTACACACTTCCATGAAACTGCTTTGTAAAGCAAAATCAGTCTGCTGTTCATTCAGTCCATTCCTCCTCCAGCTCTGCCTGTAGTTTCCCCTTCCCTTAGTCTTTACTTGTTTTCCTGTATAGGCCAAGAGAACATATCCTTTTGTTCTCCAAATGCAGGTTACTGCTCTTTCAGAGGTTATCGTGATGGCAATTAGGTCATCAATTTCATTTTTCATAAGCTGGTGAGCTAACAGTTATTTAGGTTGTGGAACTGCCCTCCTTTCAGGGCTGGAAAATAATTTGCGCTCCTTTTTACTTCGCTGCAAGTTGGCACAGTTTCTCTTTTATTGCTAAATCTTGCTTATGCCCCTGCTTCTCTGTGTGTTGTGTCCTCCCCCTCACGACTATATTTTTGTCTCTTAACTTAGTGCACTTGCTCTGCTTTACGTTACAAAATCTTTATAAACTTCTGGTTGTAGAGCCTGATGGTGCTATCCCTATCTCCTCCTGCTGTATTTCAGATTTTAATGCTGCATTCATCCATCATTTTAGTATATAGACTCATGGCTTCCAATGTCCCCAGTGGGATTTCAAAATATGCATCAAGACCATTAGATAACTCTTTTTGCTTATAGTGAAAACTGTAATTAGTGCAAAGAACACTAAGATGTTTGGCAACAGGTAGGAGTGGTTTTATAACTATGAAGGTATTTGCAGCCATCAGCATTCAGATACTCCTTCTGGATGAACTAAACATTTGTCCAGGCCTAAGAGAAAAAAATTCTGTGAGTATTTTAAGGACTGGGTGCAAAAGCTTTCTGCCAGGTTTGCATTCGACTACAGATATAAATACTTGCCCTAACACAGTACTTCACACCGTGCTTGTAGTTTTCTGGAAGTGACATGAAAAACAAGGCGTGTGCCGCTCTGCCTGGATGAGCATGGTGCTAATGTGGCTGCCCTGCTGTTGTTAATATGCTGGCTTGTTGTACTGCCTGTCCCAAACTGTAATGAAAGCAAAAGGGTAAAATGGATAAAACTCTCTTAAGGATGACTCATCAAGTCTAATAAAATCATTGCCAGTTGAAGAAGGGCTCAGGGAAACAAGTGTTCTAGTGCTTCTGGCCTACCATTGATAATTTTTCTCTGCTGAAGCCTCATTTTCAGACCTGTTCATACTAATTTAGAAACACCATCCTTCCTAGGAAAAAAAAAAGAAAAGAAATAATTTGTACATTTCTTCAGTTTATTCTAAGAATGGGAATTGGCAACATAACTGCAGCTGTTGGACTGCCAAATCCAAGCAGAAGTAGGGGCGAATTCAAGTACAAAGTATTAATTGTGACTTCATCATGCTGGGAGATTTGCATAAGATTTGCACTTCTTTTACATCTAGCACACTTAGGATGTATAGAGCTTTGCAGTAGTTCTTTTTCTAGACCATTACCTTGGTTCAACTACTATTATTGATATATATTAATAAATATAATGAGACTACCTCCTGTTTACCCCTTCCATTTTATGAACTGGGTAATTTATCTTATCAGTTCATGATACTGTACCTTGCCCAGAGGACATATTTATTGACTCAATGGCATGTCAAGCAGTAGGTGCTTTAAGTATTTTGATTCTATTTCCTATCTAAGTATGTATTGAAGTTTTTTCATAATTACACACTACAGAGCATTTGCTGATCACTCTGCTTTTATGGGTACCACAGATCTGAGCACAGGGCATTATTTGCTTGAACTGAAGCATGATGAAAGCCATGACTATGGATACCGAGCTGTGTATGTATACGACTCTCTGCCAAATAGGCACCTACAAAATTTCAGGGGACCGAAGCAATACAATGGATTGCTATTTCACAACTCCTATTGCTCAGTGTTTTTGAACAATTTTTAATTTATCAAGGTGGTGAAATACCATGTGCAAGACCACTGCATGGCTCTGTTATTGCCAAGCTGATTGTTTAAAGTAGAGTTGTGTGTGCTGTGAGATTTAGGTTTTCTGTCAGGGATCAGCTTAAAGGAAATAGCACTGCTAACACCAAATATTCAAAAATACCGATTCCAAAGTATAAAACATATAAGATACTTTAAAAAATTAGTAATTTTTATTATTTAGAATAGGCAAATAAACGATTATGAGTATTGAGGGTCTGCTCTTTTTGATTCACATAACTAACAGTGGGGCTCTGAGAGGGGAAAAACAGTTGTATGAGTAAAACTGAAACTCAGTAATACTCACAAATAAAACTAAGAAGTGGTCAAGTATTTAACTTGAAGTGCTAAGTATTTAACAATTCCTGGAAAAGTTACAGAACTTCTACAAAACCCACCAGCTTTAAGAACTGCTTAACGCCCTTCACGTTTCTGCAAAAAAACCAGATTTTTCTTCTACTCAGGGAGAAAAACCACTGTAATTGAAGAAGGTTGGTTTTCTTCACATTAAAATAGTAGTTGTGAAAAAGCAAGCAAGCAAACTAAAGTCTCAAGAACGGTGTATAAAGGAAGAGCAAGTTTCAGACAGGAATCTTTCCGTATATTCAAATACTGAGCTATGGGGGCATATCACCACAGTGCTCGCTGGGCTGGGGCAGACACGGCTGTTTCTGTGTTTCTGTTCCGTAATTTATGCCATTACTTAACACTGTAGGTAACAGGCTTACAAAAGTTTCTTTCACAGAATCAATTAGTTTGGAAAAGGCCTCTGAGATCGTCGAGTCCAACCAACGACCGATCATCACCACGTCAATTACGCATCACCACGGCTCTAATTGACGCGTCCAGTCTTTCCCTAAACACCTCCAGGTACGGTGACTCCACAGTCTCCCTGGGCAGCCCATTCCAACGTCTTACCACACTTTCAGTGAAGAAATTCTTCCTAATACCCAACCTAAACCTCCCGTGGCGCAGCTTAAGACTGTGTCCTCTCATCCTGTCTCCGGCTGTCTGGGAGAAGAGCCTGATCCTCACCTGGCTACAGCCTCCTTTCAGGCAATAGCAGAGAGTGATAGGGTCACCCCTGAGCCTCCTTTTCTCCAGGCTAAACAGCCTCAGCTCCCTCAGCCGCTCGCCACACGACTTGTGCTCCAGATAGGACATGCGCTCTTCCTTAGCATCCAGAGCAGGGAAAGATGCTCAGCGCTGCATACGTCACTGGTGGATGTGAGACATTCTGCTTGGTCAGAAATTTAAGAAAGTATTTCGATTAGCATCCGCAGCACAGTTGCCTGACGCAGAAGAGCTCTGAGACAGGTCACACCAAGGGTGCCAGAGCAAAAAAACCCAACCCGCAGTTTCGAGTTCCGTGCCCTGCGACCGGACCCCGTCAAGAGCCGCCAGTGCCGGGGCCGGTGCCCCTGGGCAGGCGCAGCGCGGGGCCGGCGCTGGGCGGGGAGCGGAGCGCCGGCCCCGGCAGGGGCGGCCCCGC
>WBMZ01015614.1:0-32507 GCA_013400975.1 Atrichornis clamosus
GGGCCGCCCCGCCCGCCCCGCGCACCTGCCCGCGGCCCTCGTGCCGTCTCCGCCTCCCCGCGCTCCTCCGCGTCCCCGCGCTGTCCCCGCGGTCCCCGGCCGTGCGGCAGCCCCGCTCCCCGGGCTGTTCTCCCCTGCCCACAAGGGCTGCGCGGCCGCGTCTGGGGAATCCGGCAGCTGCCCAAGAGCCACCTCCCGCCCGGCCCAGCTGCGCTGAGAATGCCCTTCAGCAATCAATGCAGGAGTCATTTGACACAGCTGTGGGGAAAGGTGTCAGGCAGAGACTGTCCTCTGAAAAGTAACTCGCGTTACTTTTCCTGCTTTGCACCCCGGCGAACTTTCCGGTTGTACGTGCACACGGGCTGCTTCCCTGCGCTCACCTGTCCCGAGCAGTGACAGGTCCCGTCCGGGCGAGGAACCGCCGCTTGCAAAGCGCCTCCGCTCCCCGTTAACACCTGCAGGAGAGCTAGAACAGACAGCTCAGGGTCACTCCCAATGAGGTCCAAGTCCTCCAACAAAAGCCTCAGTTTTTTACTTTGGCATGAAACAGAAATCTTTCGTTTCAGTTTGGGTTTGTATCGTTGCAGATTTTGCATCAAACTTTTCAGAACACTCCCTCAGCCAACGCCAGAGATAGCTGGCTTTAAATTTGAAACAAATATAAATTTAAACTAATTTTTTTTTGCAGTCTCGGGTTTTTTGCTATTGTTTATTAAAGTTCCACATTCGTGAAGTTGCAACATAATATCTAATCTGAATGGTTCACTATCATTTTTACCAAAAATAAAAGTCATATGGCTAGTTCTAACCTGAGTTCTGAAACCAGATATTCCCTATGGAAGTTAATGGAAGCTAAAGCCGAGAGAGGAGAAACTATTTCGCAGTTTATCTTCAAGCATAATCTATTAAGGAAAACATCACACCCTGTGCAGGGTCAGGCTGACACAGAGCGATTACCTGAGAGGGGCAGGGGCACTTGACCTCAGTATTTTTGCTGCTTTAATTCTTCTTGGCGGCATCTTGCAGATTTCCAAAACCCATTTCTTCCTACTTTTCCAAACGAGCTGAAGCACTCAGGGTCCGTGTTCTATCTTTGGTTTTGGGAACGGATTCATTGTTGGCCATTATTTTGCAATTGCTTTTGATATCTTTGTCACTGTGACCATGAATCAGACCCAGCCAGAAGCACTGCTTGACATGGTGGCAGTTTTTGGGTGGCTGCCGAGGTGGGAAGGAGCCCGGCTCGCTCACGCATCCCTGGCACGACTCCTTCCTGCCGCCGGCTGTGCTTACCCTGCCCGGCTGCCTTGTGCACCTCGCCCCGCTCCGGGTGTCCATCTCCAGGGGCGGAGGCTGCAGGGACGGCCCCCGTGAGGTGAGAGTGGACTGTCCTGGATGGACTCGGCCAGTCCCTGCTGCTTCCCGACCGACCCCAGCCCAGTTTTGCCCATGGCAGAAACTAGTAAATGATCTTCCTGCCTTTACCTTGATCCATAACATTTTTCACCTTATGGTCTCGCCTGCCCTGTTGAGGAGGGGAGTGATGGAATGGCCAGATGGGTGGCTGGTGGCCGATCGGGGTCATCAGACATTGGAGAGGAAACAATCCCGTTCGGAGCAGTTCCAGCACAGGCTGTATTATAAACTTCTGTGTGTTGTGATGGTCCAGCACTGCCAGAGGGGTCGGTTTTTTTCATCCTGCCATCACCACCCATCTCTTGGCTGACTTTCCCACTGACTCTGCAGAAGGCATTGAGGGTACAGCAAAGATTTCTTATGCTGAAATTCCCATTTGGCAGGAAATCATCCCATTTCACAGCAGTGCAACATTGTCTGAACAGGGCACTTTGGCAGACAGTGGCACCTTTCAGTTTTCTGATTACAATTCTCGTGTGAATGTACTGGAGCCAGGTCAGCCTGTGTATTTTATCCTACAGTCCCCTTTGCAGAATTACACTGTGACCACATGAGGCAGAAATCTCTATTCACTGTCAATCAGTGTACTCTTTGCCCTTCCCTTTCTGTCCCATAAATGATCTCAATTGAACATTCAATACTGGAAAAGAGAATGCCCCCCGCCCCCCACTGCCTTGCTTCTTGACAATATCTGCTTCAAGTTGCGAGGATGTGTCTGTCTTATAAAATCAGTTATTAAATTGCCTGGAATATATGCTTAGTTCCCTTTAACCAAAATTGTAGATAAATGCTGGGTGAATTATTCTTTTTCCATGCACTAAATTCAACAAAGATGCAATTTCACTTAGTCCTCTCAAATACTTAACAGATTGGATTATTTTTGTCAAATAGTTTTCTGGGGTATTTTCAGGATAAAATTCACAAATGGGTCATCTTCATCAATCTTCCCTTTTCTAGCATCTTACAGGCTAGGTAGATTTTGAGGCATGAAGGAGATTCAGGTCTAGTTCTGTTCTCTGCTTGAGTGAATTTGAACTCTCATTGCCATCTACTAAGTTGTTAAGTTATTTGGGGGTGTAAGGAGAGGGAAGAGAAGATTATTTTCTTGCCAACACTTTTTCAATAAGCACAAATAACATTAACGAAAGCAGGAATTAGATCAGAGTCTTCTCTCAGGTAAGAACCAGGAGACTAGAGCCCTGCTCATACTTCTCAGCCAGCATTTATTTCCACATGGAGTTTAACAGTGCTCCAGCAAGAGAGGCAGGAGGAACCCTAAGTTGCAGCCTGGTGAGCACACTAGTCCTGGATATTGGAATGTGGATGCAAATCACTAACAAGAAAGGGAACTTAGCCCAGAGGGTTAAGGTGCTTTTAACTCTTGTGATGATACTTCTCCTGGTAGCTTTCTTAAGGTTTGGATGGACAAAGAGATTGTCTGTCCAAAGTAGGGAAGCTTATTATCAGTTTTTCTCCACTCAGCCTTGTGTTCTTTCTTTTCTTAGCAATCACTGTAACTTGATGTCATAGCACTACATAACTTTTTCTTTGCCCTTTCCATTTCCTAAAATAAAAGCTATTATCTGCTCTTATCTTAATGCCTCATTTAGTTTAGACTGAGTTCAGTGTAAACTAGAATGCTTCCTCGAAGGATCCCTAGTTACTTGTTATTGGAGGTACTTACCTCAGGATGAAGAAGACTTTGTCAGGTGACAGGAGCTCTTGTATAATTTAACACAAAATAGTCACTCCAGTGTTGGCAAGGCAGGCAAGAGCCCTCAGAGGCTGTTTGTGAGAAATGTTATTCTTCACTATTAAGTGTTTCTGAGCCAGTGCCTTTGTCTAGTTTACCAAAAGACTTTGTCAGCACTGTTTGGAGGCAGATCCATAGTGTGCTACTTTGACATGTAACAACCCCTTTGGAGAATCGCCTGTTCCTTCTTCAGTTGTTTACTAGGGCTGCTGGAAGAGGATCATCCCCCCATCAATGCTGCTGTCCTCACTATTTCAGGTTGGAGTACTTTTGATGGCACTTTGAGCAAATTGCTCTTTGTGCTACACTGTTGCTCAGCAAGGTATTCCTGCCTGTCAGCTGTTACTGACTCCACGAGATAATATTACTTGTTTCACAGATTTCTTATTAACAGCTTATTTTTGCTTACAGGACTCACAGCACATATACGGAATATCACCAGCTCTCAGCTATTTTTCTCTAGTGTAATATTTGTAATATTATCAATATTTCTGAGGCTCATATTGCATCTGGTCCCATGATTCAGCTGAAATTGAATTGGTTTGTGATCTAATAACTCAATTGCAAATATAGCAGCCTTTTTTCCTGCAAAGCATTTAAATCAAGAGCTTGTGAAGCAGTTCAGGTCATATGGCAGATATCCTCTTGTTCCTCAGAATTCTCACTTTTTACAGTTATTGCAGCGAAATATAAAGTCCTTAGTTTTGCCTCATGACTCTCCATCTCCTATGAGCACTTTTTTTTCTCTCTACTGCAGATACACTAAATTAGGCTTTGTGTCTTTGTCCCAGTCCTCCTACCTGAACTTCTTTTCATGGCACCGTATCTGTTTTGCACTGTGTGATGTTTTTGATGTGATCTTTTTCCTGCAAAATTTAGCTGACCTTGTTTTGTCATTGCCTATGTATTTGTCTTTATAGTAACCCAAACCAATCAAAACCTCCTCTGCTTTAACCAGGAAACAGGTGTCCCACAGACAATCTAATCTCTAAGTAGAAGCTCTTACCATCTCCATACTTTTAAGTGGGAATGGCACATTCCTTAGACCTGTAATTTAAATATCTATTCCCTCATTACTTCTCCTTATTGGCATCAGGAAATAGACAGACACATTCTCCTGAACTTCCTAGCTCCACTAGCCATTTCAGTGTCTCAAATAACATTCTCTGTAATTCCATGTCCTAGCTAATACATTCATCTTCAATATCCCCAGCTTCTTCTCTTCTGAATTGTCTATACATTTAAATGTTCTATTACATGTCATCCTCTCTGATATTTTCTATCAACATTCTATCATTTAGATTCCAATCAGATTTTAATGTTACAGTCATACCAGTGATTTAATGTCTCAGTTGTACCTCCTTGACTGAGAATTTGTTTTAGAGTCTACACAAACAGCACAATCTGTTATACTTACCCGACATTTTAAAACAATCATAGTCAAAATAACAACCACTATTTCACAGCTAGTTATTAATATTATGAATGGTTCATGAAAGTGTATATCCTGTAGAGTAAGACAGACATCAGGGAGAGTTACACTGTATAGTGTATGATATACAAAGAGGTAAAAATACCCTACATAGTATGAATTTGAGCTCTATTTTCTGTATTGCTTTTGCATCCATGAAACACATCCTGCTGGCAGAAATGGAAATACTTTTTCACAATCTTTCAAAATATGTCACACTTCAATTGCTGTAAATGCAACAGATACCTTAAAAAAGTGCAGCACAAGGTTGCTCACTTTCAAAAAGGGGGTGATTCAATTGCTGGATGCATTTTTTCCATGAGCAAAGAATACTGTTCAGTAAGAAAGAGTAAAGATAGGAAACTAAGTCTGTAGAAGAAAAAAGTCAGACAGACTCAAAAGGATCCAAAAGGAATGATATTCTCCACGCAAAAGAATGCCATGTGTATCCTGTTACTTTCCCATCTATTCTGTCAGAGAAATGCATGTGTACCATAGCAACAAGCACATTTCATAAAGCTTATATGTGTTAAATCATTAAACTAAAGATCACTTACTTTCTCTGAATTGGCAAGCAGCACTTTTGTTGTTCTTTCAAGCAATAGTTAATAAAATATTCATAAACTACTCATAAATGGTTAAACATGCTGAATGCTTGAACTTTTACATAGTTTCTTTCGTGTTTCCTAATACACGTGCAGAAAGATTTCTTTAAAGTAAATACTAATCTTAGGATATGTTTTAATGTGGTTTTTGCACACAAAACACAAAGACAAATGCAATTATGTCAAGAATTTGATTGCACAGCATAGTTTATATTCCCACTTCCTCACCTTTAACCCTTCTAAGAGGACAATGGGGTTTTCTTTCTTGTTATATAAATTATTGTCTGTGGAAACACTTCCTTGAATCTCTGGACAATTACATTCGATTATCTGTAATGTTATATTTTCAAATTATGAAAGAATACTGTGGCTTCCTATTTTTTTTCTTGCCATTATTCTTTAATGAAATCCAAAGTGACCAGTAAGAGAGTTCAAATCATTTGCAGATTTTCAAAATAAGGGATTAAGTTTCATTTAAACATTGCTTTTCCTGCCCTGCAAATGCAAATGCATTGTGTTTGTTGAAGTAATGAGCGTTAAATTAAAAATCTTGGCACACCCTCTAGGGAATTCCACTCTTCACAAACCCTAATTCAAGTAAAAGCTTGAATGAATATATAGGTATTCAATATGACAGGAGGGACAAGAATCCACGGTTTGCTGCAATTTCAAACTTCCTTTCTTACCATTTTCAACTAAGGATGTACTCACAGCGACCACCTGCAGAAAGGCCCCATCTAAGTTGATTTACCAGGGCGAATAAAAAGATGGAAGCAACATGTGATGTTGCCAGACTTAAGCTGTACAATCAGGAATAAACAAGAGTTAACAGAAGGCCCTAAATCAGCTTTAATGGCAAAGAGGTTTTCCAGCACACTCTATATCCAATCATCCTTGTGAGTGCTATACACATATGGATCACTGAGACTGCCAGCCCAGCATGGATCTGATTGACTCCTGTTGGACACTGTCCCCGTGAGATACACAGACAGATTCCCAGAGGTTAGAGAGTGTAGAATGCACATGAAAAACTGTTTTATTGCTAGGAATATCTGTGGAAAGTGATTTTGGAGAAATGTAATGGGTTTTTGTTGAAAAAAGGTTAAGGTACAGGGAATGTAATAATATTTTCTGAAGTGATAGATCACAGAGATGGAATATGAAATTAGGAATAGATTATATTTATATATATATTTACAAGATCAGTAAAGAATTTTTGATTAATGAGTAGGATCAGTTTTTCTCTCCATAATAATTGATAAAGAATAATTGATAGCAAAGAAATAGGATCTCACAATCTGTTCAAGCAATTTGCAAACTAAATTTTATAAATACGATTTTTACAGCAAATTCTTTCCCAAGCTACTCATAGGATTAATCATGGCTTACGAAGTATTTAGTACAGGCACACAGAAGCACCACGGATGTTAAACTTCTCAGCTGCAGCTAAGCTTTGCACTTTGAGAAGTGAATAACACCATAACCCTATACATTTATTATTATTATTGTTGTTGTTACTTCTATTGTCTAAACCACCATAAATTATTGCTTTGGAATGTGTTGTACTCAGTGGCCAACTTTCTGTGGGGGTAATGTTTATGTGTTCATAGGGTGGTATTTATTGGAGCACAAAAAGGGATTTCACATAGAAATGCCATGTAAGATGAACTGATATTCACCTGTTATGGGGAGTTTCCATTAAAAGGGGTAACAGCAACAGTAACCTGAGCTTGAACAACTAATTGGTGTGGTCGTTCTAGCCTGTGAAAAGGCTGAGACCTGCAAATCAAGGATTGATATTGAGAGTGTTCTCTTCATCCCCAGGAGGGCTGTAGCTGTATTTGAGATCTTGAGGTCTTGCCCTCAGTTAGCTTGCCTGAGAAATTATCCTTGGATTACCTTGGATCATTGATTCCACTAATGTATGGGCAGTAGGCATTATCTACTGCCACATTTAAGATTTAACTGAACAGTTACAAGCAAGTATGAGTCTTACAGATGGCCATACAACATTCTTTAACGAGCAGCTAATATTTCTGTTGAGCAGGAAACGCAGATTACTCACCTCAAAGACAGACTGCTTATAATTTTACCTTTTCTGCTAAGTCTTTCTTTTAAAGCAGATGTATTCAAGTTTAAGATTGGTAATAAAATGCTGGATAAAAAATAGTACCCTTAGAAGATCTGTTTCCCCTTAACAGCTTTTAAAAAATCTAGTATTGGCTGTATTAATCTGCACAAAAGATTTAAAAACAGCGTACTGCAGGCTCTGCTTTTGTGTACTGTGGCAGAATGAATTATGAATGATTGCATCATTTACATTCTAAGTTTAGTTTTCAAGTATGGTTGATTTTGCTTAAATGAGAATCCTGTAGCTATTTAGCAATTAGGACTGATAGTTCTATGAAGTTCATAATTGGTCCCCAAACAGGTGTTTCCTTTCTTTTTGAAAAAAATTAGATATATTTTTGCCCTGCTGCATGTAAGCTCATGGAAATTTCCTGAACATAAAAACATACAATATTTATAACAATTTTGTATTATAAAATCAAAATTATACTTCACTTTCTATACCTACTCTGCTAATGCATTGAATTTGAAGTTCACTCAGGCATAATTTTGTAACAGTGCTCTGCACCCTTGACCATGAACACAGTCACCAACAACTGCAATTGCTCAGTACAGATGGTCAGATAATATTTTATGGCAGTCTCCATAATGACTGTAACTGTTCTAAATAATAATTATGGACAAGTTACATACATAATGCTATTTTTCAATATAGGCTGTGTCTACTGAATACAGATAGAAGCTTTTGGATGTATTGAAAAGAAACCTGTTACTGCCTATAAAATTCAGGTATCATTTACATTGACTGAGTGTCAGGAACGACACAATACTTGAAGGGGTTGCTCCTTTGAAGTTTCTGTGAATTGTCGTAGATGTATTATCTCAGCTCTTTGTCTCTACTTTGAAAATGGCAGCAGCTGGCAATCATTTATCATATTTGATTGTTCTCCAATGATTCCAGCTCAGACAAGTCACCTTATCATCAGTGCAGGCAATTTTTATGTAAAGTACCAGTATTGACTACAAGAGATCTGATGGCAGTTTTGAAACATTTCTGCGTTAACAGCCTTCTCACTGCATTTAAGCATCCTGTCTCTTAGATGCTGTGATGAATGTGACACTGCTACTCTGTGTTCTTAGTACCCACTTTTAATGTGGGTACATTAAAAGCACAACATCTATTCTTCAAATTGGCAATTGCCTAATGCTAGCTATCTTTGCAACTTATGACCACCTTGGGAGAAATGCTCCTTTAAAATCGCACAAGTGTTTAGTTAGAAATAACGTAATTAACCAGTTACCTTGTTGGAATTAGTTTAGGGTGGAATCACTGAATTGTTTTGAATTGTTTAGGTTGGAAAAGGCCTCTGAGATCTTTGAGTCCAACCATTAACACAGCACTGCCAAGTCCACAACTCACAGAGGAAGAGAGAGTAGGGGCGTGAACTCAGAGAATTAGCCACTGGAGCTAAAAAGCTAAAAACCACAGGCCCTTTTATCCCCAAGAAGGAGAAGGAATTGATGAAAACAAGTCACTTGACACTACCAAACTCATATTTCTTTGTAAAGCAGTTTTTTGAAGAAGTATGACTCAGATCTGGTCAGTACAATACAGCACCACCTCAGAATTTAAATGAACAAGAGGATTTGGCATAATTGTTAGATTATATTTCATTATTGAATTTTTTAACTGGAGAATAACAGTTTCAGAAAAAATGGAGGAGGCAGTTACTTTCTGTGAAAAAAACCCAGCTTTCTGTCCTAAAAATGACAGTTTCTTTTCCACTTGTTTTATTTGAAATTTGAGTGCTTTAGATTAAAAATAGATTTTCAATGAAAAATCAAATTTTGCTACAGATAATTTTGATTTGTTGAAGCCAATTTAACAGTCACATATGGCCTTCTCTAAAATCCTTCACAGTCCCCAGAGAGACTCCAGAGATGATTAAACTCCATCTATCTGTGCTCAGCCTTGACTGCCACACTGCTTTTGTCCCATAGTTTTTTTTCTTTGTTTGTGACTGATTGTTAACTAAATTGTTGATACTTTCCCAATCGAGGAATAAAAGCAGTAGAATAGTGTTTGTAGCACAAATGTCTTATAGCTCTCAATATGACAAATACTTCACAGAAACAGTATAGAAAGAGTTTGCAACATTTTGATGGAGCAGAAGGTAGCAAACTTTTTTGCACATTTTGTGCATTGTTGAGAGATAGTGAAAGAATGAAGAGTGAAAACTCCAGATTTCAAAAGTTATCAACAAGCCTTTAATCCTTCTACGACAGATCCCACTGACTTTGCAGAGCTGGAGGCAGAGTACACCCTCTTGGTCTCCACAGGGCAGCCTGTGTCAAACTCTAAATTCCCTGGGAGAAAGATATGCATAAATGCTGGAAGCAATATTGCCCAATCCATGTGCAGGAGGGACAACTCAATGGTATCAGACACTAAAGCCATAAGATTTGAGAAGAGTTGACCTGAGAGGACTTACACGGTGCTACAATGGAGCTGTTGCTCCAAAACTGAGTGTGAATATTTGCAGGATTTCTTGCCTTTAGTATCACAATGTGACACTAGACTCCCCCGCCCTCCAAGTCATGAAAACACTACTATTAAACAAACACAAAATCTTAATGGATTCCTGAGAATTTAGACTAAGATTTCAGTATGGGGTTCTATAAGGATTTATTACGTAAATGAGTGTATATGGGGAAAATTAATTAGATGTTTCATGTGCTTTATAAGAAAGAAGAAAACAGCTTTTTCATTTTCAGAAGAACATAGGTGGTAGCCAGTTTACAGCACAAGTCTGTCCATATGTAATAGCAACAAAAGAACCTATATCATCTCAGACAGTCATTCTCTATTTGCTTATAATATTTGTGACGGAAAAGCAATGTGACAGGCAAGGCTGCAAGCAGAGGAATTGCCCACAAGATGTTTTACCAATTGCAGTAAAAAAAGCTTTTGAAAGGGAAGCAAAATACAGGAGAGCAAAACCAATTAGATATGCAGCAGACTGAATTCAGAAGTGCCAGCAGGTGATGTGCAGTTCTGCAGAGTTTTGGAAAAACACGTTTGTCAAGTTTATTTATTTATTTACTTCACAGAATAAATTTTTCCAAGGCAGAATTGCTTAGCAAAGCTTCTAAAAGCAACTGAGCCTTTCACTAGTACCTTTAGGTACATTTAATGAAGAAACTGAAAATACGTTGGATGACAGAGATAAAGGGCACTCAAATTCAAAGAAAGTGCCCTCTTTTGTGATTACAGCCTCTCTGTTCTCTCTGTAACCTGAGACCAGGTGTCCAAACCATTAGCAAGTGTATAACATCCATCCTGCTGAGCCAACAATCTTTCCTGTACACCACCCTCTTGCCACAGCTTCCCCAACAGCTCCTCTTATCCCTCCAACTTTCAAAACAGTGAAAGGGGAAGGTCATATTTTATATTTTTCATATTGATTGCTGGGCTCTCAAAGCCATCACGAGAAATGCATTTCAAAATATATGTAGCAAGTAAACTGGGATACACTGAACCCCTGGCCCTTCTCTGCCAGTCTCCTGTATATAATTAAAGCATCTCAAAGTTTCTGACAAATTCTGTTCTCTGTCAAAAATAATACAAGTTATGCAGATACTATTAGATAATTTTGATTAGCTGCAAGCTAGGGAATTCAAAATTTTAGTAGGAGACTCTGTTCACCTGAGTTAACCAAGAAATCAGCTATTTTGACCTAAGGATGTGGTCACTTTTAAGGATTGTAACCTTTGCTTTAATAACTCCTTGTCAATGTAAGTGAATGGGTCAGAAAAAAGTCTTTTCTACTTCTGTCATGTGCTGCTGTGTCCCAGTGCCCTACAGAGCTGTGACTGCCTTGCTAATGCATCCTGCTTGCTTATGGGTTTTCCAAGGGCTTTTCTTGTATGGGCCTCTTTTCATGACACTGGTCAGTTTGTGTTTGACAGCTCTGAGTGTTTGTGCCCTGGCATCTGAAGTACACACTCTGCTTCTACCAAGTGTGCTCTTCATACTGATGGAGATAAGCTGCTGGCTGGCGGTTTTGATTTCTCATCTCTTCATGTTGGTTAAAAGTGTATTTATCCGGAATCAGAGTCTCTTGTAGACATTTAGTCTCTAGGGTGTCTGATTTTGCACTTTGAGTAGCTCCAGCCATATGTTAGCACCAAGACTGCACTGGAGTTTAAAACTCTCACTCTTGTTGCACTGCTGTACAACTTTCCTTTTTTCATATTTTGCTACATTGCTATTTTCTGCTACAAACATATTTCCTATTTTTAATATGATTCCTCTTGAATTCTTTGTTAGCTAGTATGACTGCTATGGCATTTTGCCTTCCAGTGTGACTATTTTGCCTGGCATCTGAGTTTGAAGGATTTTGATTCAGCATCAGTGATTAAGATGCTTGACCGCCCTTTTTGAGTTGTTTTGTGTGTCTTCCTTCACAAATTGACCTAACGGTTGAGAATGGTTTAGTGTCTATGACTTTCCTACCAACAGAGAAAAGAATAGTCAGGAGTCAGTCTCTGATAAAAATTTGGTCCCACAATTGCTCTGTGCAAAAGAAACATTGGGTTTTCTTTAATTTGATGAAAATTGCACGTGTAACAGAACTTAGGGCTTAAAGATATGCGCTCAAGGTGGAGTCTGAACACACACTACAGAGAACCCATAAAGAGATTCTTTTAAGGATGTGCAGTTAGCTGGACATGACATGCTTCCTTTCTGAGCTTTCAGACCACATTCCTACCCAGCTATCTCTTCTGGGAAGAAATGCCAAAATTGATGAAAAACTGTCAAACCCTGCATACACCTGTGCACTCCGTTCTCCTGAATTCAAGCACTCTGTGGCATTCTCCCATTTGGGAAAATCCATTTAAACAACAAAACACCATATACATTAGCAGTGGAAATGCGGTGTATAATCCCAGGTTCCTGGGACTGGCAAGCACTACTTGTGCTCCCCCTATGTACTCACACTTCGCCAGCTTGATGGCAATGCAGACAAGGATAACTTCTTCATGAACAAGCCTCGTGTTTTTGTTTGGTTCCCTGATAGCCATTTTTTCTGCAAGAAGTTCATCTCTTTCCTCCAGCCATAGTCAAGTATTTTGTTACTCTGTTGTGAGCTTTTTCCATTAAGACAAAGCAAGTTTTGTAGAATCACAACCACAGCAAAAATGGCAAAATTTATAGTTTTGGTATTACCTTTTAACTCAAGTCTTTGCAAAGAGATGGCAATCACGAGCTGTTCTTTTCCTTCAGGTGCAGACATTTCACTACTCAGCTAACTGTACTCTGCCTACAGTCAACGTGCCCAGTCTCAAATTCTCACAGGATCACTCCATACCTATTGAAATACTTTCACAACACACAACGTGTCCTTCCTCAGCTCATGTTTGGACAAGTCCATGAACAGATATAAGGACACATCCAAGCTTTTTACTTGCCATGGTCTTCTTAGAGAGCCCTAGCACTGCCTTGGTCTTTACACCAAAAGATGCAGACTGGGCCTGGATCAACCTCTGGCAGAAGAAGGCTCCTTGCCTGCTGTCCTGCTCGTGCACAGCACGACTTGGGGCATGTCTTACCTGTCCCTGTGCCTTCAGTGTCAGTTATAATCCCAATATAGGACTCAACACAGGTGTACATTTAGAAAGTGCTAGTGAAAAAACAGCCAAGTGTTATAAAACAGAAGGAGGGAAAAGGATGAGCTTGAACATTTGACTCGTAACTAAGAGGATTATTCACCCATTGCATTTGGAGTAATTATCTTAGAAATGCCTGGGGAATTGAAGAAATATTTTTTGCACTTGGTATGACAGATGATGTGGTAGGTGCTATAATGCTTTTCCTATAAGCTACATGTACCTGAAACCTCCCACAGTTATTGCATCAATCATTTCTGAGTCTACTTAACCTTCATTACTGAAGTCATGACCCTACCAGAAAGTAGAAGAGGTACAAGAAAATTGTTTAATCTTAATTTTATGAATGAATTTAGTTGTGGAATCTTTAATCAGACAAGAATACTTTTTCTTTTGTGAAGAGAAGTGCTAAGCAGTGGTGGCAGCTTAAAAGAATACTGTGCTGTATTTTAAATTTTATTAGTGATTCTCAGTGAATCACTATGCCTTTTCATATTGGAAAATTAGTTAAAAAAACTGTGAAAGGCAACAACATTTTCATCTTTTTGTGAATAACACTATAGAATCTTGGGGTTTTTACTAACTTGTGAAAGGAAGGTTTAGAACTTAATAGCAAGTTCAATATCTGCTGCACTAATCAAACTTAGTCAAAATGCAAATCTAGAATTCTGCTATGATTGCCATAAATTACCTCTGATGTATACAAATGTCAATCAGAACAGAATCAGTTTATTGTTTATTATCCCTTCTTTAATACGTTATTTCCAAGCATTTTTCAAGCTCTTCTCTACAAATCTTTGTAGATTCTTGTATCTGTCAGCTCCTGACTGTAGTGTATCCCTTGGGCATTGAAATACAACAAATGATATACCAGTTTCTAGTGGGTAGAAGTCAGTACAATATTTTGTCTGGCTACATACATGCCTACACAGAGAAAGCTCTGCTGTAACCGGGATGTTTAAGCATATGGGAAAAAACACTTGGTGAGTCTTTTAATGTAATTTTTCTGTGAAAAGCTCTCTAGCTGTCTACTTCACTGAGAGTTTTCTAGCTTCCTGAATGTAAAACAGGTTGTCATTCACAGATGTATCTACACCAGCAAATCCAGTGCTGAACACGATGTTTCTGATACTGGGTAGGAACAAGCTGGCAAACGAGCTGTGTGCTGTGTGCTGCATCTGATCCTGCTGATGGGCAGACAACACATGCAGGGAACTCCCATTCAGAGAACAGATCAAAGAGAGAATTGCCTGTGCTCTGCTTTTGAAGTAACATGATGTTTTGAAATTTAAAATCTTTATTTGATCCAGGAGCTTTTTCTTATGTTCTAGAAAATATCAGTTTCCTAGAGAAATCTGCTCTAGTTTTTCTCTTGAATGCTTCTGTTCTGGACTCTCATATATTTAATGAAACTTTAGCTGTCCACAAAACTTTAGCTATTATCAAAACTGATACAGGCAGCTTTCATATTTTGATTTTTTTAGAGAAAGTTTCTGAGATAGATTGAGTTCTTCCATCCCTGCAATTTCCTTTTCATTACTGTGTCCTTACATACTCTGTCAAGAGCGAGATTTAGCTGAAAATGGTGTTTTGAAATACAGGCTATCTTGCTATTTCTTTTGACTACAATCATTACTGGGATTCATTTTTGAAAAAAAGAGCCCACGCCATACTTGCCAAGACCCAGGTCATAATGCCACCTTCCTCACAATTAACAGAAAGCCAAGCCATTGATTCATTTGTCTGCTGAGCAGACGATGCACTAAATTGGCTGCTCTCTTTGTCTTTCCACACCAGACTTTTCTGGGCAGGTGCCTTTCTCCCTTTCTGAAATGAAGTCTTTCCTTGTGAATGGTGCCTGACGGACAGCCTTAAAGCTCCTTTTTCCTGTACACAGGCAGCAAATTTGCAGTCAAAATTTGCAGTGTGAGATTTCCCTCAGTGACCCTGACTCTGAGCCCACACTGGTTCAGGAGCACTCTCCACTCTGGACCAAGCACTACTTCAGTTTGCAAATCATTATTTCCCTGATGAATCTGACAGCTGAAATGCAACTAGTATAAATTTCATTAATTTTTATGATATGACAACAGTATCCCAGGAACTATGTTGAAACTACCAGTTTATTCACAGAGAGTTGGGGATGACTTCTTTGTTATGCTTAAAATCCTTTCAATCTTAGCCCTATCTTTGGCATATTATTTCTGTGTGAGTAATCCCCCTGGAACACGAGAAACACCATTTAACATCTCTTTGTTCTAGACAATCAAAAAATACATTCCTACTTTATTTTGATGATTATTATACTGCATTATATCTCAAATTAGTGCATTTATGCACCCACAGCAATTCTGGGCTCATACGGGCTCATTTTCTTGTCTCTCCTCCAAAGCTGTTAGACAGCCAGAAGTTCTCTTTAGACCCCTGGTGGAACTGAGTTCATATAACCAAGTGTCACACCCCTTTTAAACTTGCGGTTTTCAGGCGCTTCTGAGCGCACTGGAGGCTCCAGGTTTAATTCATCTCTTTGGAGAACTGCACAACCAATCCTTTCCAAAGAGTGAAAGCACCTAAGAGATTCAGTAAAAACAAATGAAAAGCAGATATCCAAATCTGACCTCAGTAGTGAGGCAAAGCTGAAAACTTCTGGCAAAAAAAAGGAGCTGAAAACAAGAGGAACTGTGCTACAACTTTCCTTCCCCAGGTCACAGGAAGAGGCAGTATGAACTTTAATCGTGTACTGTTAGCAATGAAGTAAATACATGACTGTCTCCTGCCTGCTCCTGAAACCTCCCTGCCCGAAGGGATGGCCAGTATCCTCGAGCCCCCGGCCACCTCCTGTGGCACCTGTGGCCTGGACTGCAGCCTCTATCTGCAGACAGTGAAAAATTGTATGCTAAAGAGGATTTACACAGCTACCAAATCCTTAAGTAAAAATCTATACAACAGAAAGAGGTCTATTATTAAATATAATGAATAGTATCATCTCATAAACTGCACAAGGAAGAATTTAAACTTCATTTTTCTGTATCCAGCTCTTCATTACCATTTTGGGAAGAGTTAAAAGCTACAAGTCTCCTTCTGCCTGTTGTCTTTTAATCCTCTAATTCCCAAGTCACTCACTATAGCATAAAAGTGTCATAAACCTAATGCTGTGAGTTTTATGCCCTTGCAGTAACAAATCCTAAAAGCAGGAGGCACAGTTGTTGCTCATACATCCCTCTTGAGCTTCTTCCCAAGCCTGTTCCCCTATTCCTAAATGCTCACCAGCTCTCTTCATCTTCCCACTGTTAAACCCAGCATAAGGTGGGGCAGATGGCTGCAAAATTCAAATATATTGCAAAGCAAACATGTCTGTTGTAGACACAGATACAGGAAAAGCAATGTTAAAACTATCAGCTTCATTTATTCATTCCGTTTTGGGTTTAGATGGGGTTTTATGAACTGAGTAGCCCAAATTAGGCTACTGAGACATTTCAAACAGCATGAAGACTTTAAGGTGTTATGTGCATCCAGGGTTGTTTGAACTCCTTGGGATGAGAACAATTACTGCAGAATGCTATTAATTTTGTAGCGTGCTTTTTGCTGAACTGTAGGTGCCATAAAAAAAGAACTTGATATAAAAGCTTTCTTTATTTTGGGGTGCACAATGGAAGGCAAAGCAACTCCCCAGTATAACTGGGGTGTACTTTAAAAGCAGCTGATTATAACTGCTCCATAAAAAGGTCTGCAAACATATCTCTTCAAATTTACCCACTTGCTCTTCCTTCTCCTGCTGCAACCACCCCCCAGCATCCACATCCCTGCAAACAGAATCTGGAGTAGATCAGAAAAAGTTGTGTCATGAGACATTTCCCAGAACATCAGGCTCAGTGCAGAACTTTGCAGTGATTGCCAAGCAAGTCACTGAAGCCAATATGAGAAGGGAGCATGGTGCTGCACTTTCTGTATAGTTAAACATTGCATGAAGACATAACAAACCAATCTCGGGTAACTTCTCCATTAAAACAAACCCTAAGGACCAAAACAAGGAGTACAACGTAGTACATGGATGTGCTGGGGGAAGAGGAAGCTGCAGCCATCAAAATCCTATTATTTAGCATGAATCAAGATGAGATGTAGGCTATGAGATGTAGTGCTCAGAAAGGAGAAAGTAGGACTAGATCCTTCAGAAGGTGTTTGGGAAACAGCTGCCTTAAAGTTATCCTGAAGGACTATTATCCTAGATGTGGAATACCAACTTTTAAAGAAACACTAACTTTTAAAGGAAAAATAGGCACCTTGTGAAAAATGAAGACACAGCACTGTTTTCACTCTGATTATCCAATACTCTGTCTCCCTAAAGCAATCCTGCATGGTCAGTTGGGTACTTTCTGTCCCATTACTGTAAAGTGTTGCTGCCTGGCATCAATTTCATTTCAAAATCAGCTGCATTTTAGTACCAAGGAAACAAAGAGAATCACCTTAGCTTACTTTTTTCTCCCAAATGTCTACAGAAATGATGTGATTATCATTATCTTTGAATGCACTGCATTTTCCCTAATTTTCCTAAATGTGAGTTTCTTCCAAATTAGAAAAAAAAAAGATACTTAATTCATAATGCATAAAGAATATTGTAATGGTCACTCCTGAGCATATTTTAATAAGCCAATTGAGTCACTAGGCAGTCTTATGGTTATATTTCAGAGGCAATTACTAATTTACTGACTTTTTCTCTTATTAGAAAATTTTCAGATTGCTCATGATTTCCGTTAATTTTTTCAATTAACTTTACTCAAAAATAACTTCTGTAACTTACAAAGACCACCCTATAGTTATATGGCAAACTTCCTTGAGAATATTTAAGATTCCATATGCAAAACAGGAACTGGGTGACGCATCATTGTTACTCTGAATGACTTAATTTAAATCAGGAAGGGGGCTTAAAGAAGTGACTGGGTGGTTTCTGTTAGAAGTAAATGAAAATAAGCAAAACTAAGTGAAAAACAGAGGCTATTAAGTTTTTGCTTTCTGAGTTGCAGAAGACTCATCTCTATTCATAAGAGAAAAACAGGATACTGCAAAGTTTATTGGCTTGCTGAAAATTTTAAAGTTATTTCATCTTATGACAGTTGTAAAACATAACTCCAAAAGGAGCAAAAAGGTAAATATAGAGTTTGGATTTAAATCCTTCTCTGTTTTCTTTGCCTTTATGGTTTGACTCTACAGCAACTGGCTTGGCAACTCCATCTCCCTCTGCTTATCTCCTAAAACATTTCTAGTTAAATATCCAAACATATGAGCCAGGCACTCAATTCTCAGAGTCATTGTGGATGTTGAACTCAGAAGTATTTGGTGAAATCAATCACAAGTATATGTTAATGCATCAGTATAAACCCCAGAAAATATTTACCTAGCTCTCTCTTCCAAATGGAACACAGAAAAACATAAGCTGATATCTTCAAAATACTAGAAAAGTTATGAATCCTTGATCTCCCAGTATAGGTTGTTAATTTTTTGACTTGCACTCTACACTTACTTATGCCCCAAGCAAGAAAAGAATGACACAGTCAGAATTAGAACTTCCCAATTAGAAATTCCCAGAAATTCCCAGAATTAGAAATTCCTAAGCATATGTTGATCATAAAAACTAAACAAAAAAATCTCTCTAATTAACTTCATAATACTGTAACTCAGCTTCCCACCTCTTTGAAATTTCCTTTAATTCATAAATATCCATCCTTTGTTTTAACAGAAGAATAAGCAGGTAGACAGCCCAGGTAGAAGCAGCATAATGTGCAAATCTATACTTTTACCTCTGTGGTCCTTGCCACATGTTTGATCACTATTATTTTTTACTGCCTGCTATAAATACTGTATTAAATAATTACTTAGGGAAAAAAAAATCACTCTCTTTTTTTCTCCTTGTATTTTTTAAGCTCCTAATGAAAATCTAATAGAATGGAGAACAAGGTACTACAATTACATGTTCATATCTTTTCTGTAACAGACATCCCATTCTTCTCTTGCATCCCACTACTAACAGTTCATCTGAGCATAAAGGAATGGCATACATTTCTCTGTTTGTCAAAGGAGCTCCATTTACATTTCCATGGTGACATACACAGCTCTGTTCTTTGTTACTCAGGAGTAAAATGTGCAGGATCTCTGCCACATACTAGGAATGCCAGTACATGCAATTTTAATTGCAAAAAGTCCCTCTCTCCTTTAATTCTATTATTTCTGTCTTGCTCACTTGCCAACTGTCTTGGCATTACTGGCTGTTTCACAACACCCAACTTCTAACTGAGAGGGCAGGAAGCACAGCCTTTTCCTAAGCATTTGGTACAGGTCCAAATCCTGCCATTCTCGCTTTTTACTAAATTCTTGTTCTCACACAATTCCCATTAACTGATGTGAGAATTTTGACCGCATGAACACGGAGCTGGGTTGTTCAGACCCAGCCCAGCATCTGTAAAGTGCAGAGCTCCAGTTCTCATCAATAGGTCTGTGTAAGTGAGCAGCAAGTCCTGCACCTGAGCACAGCCTGCAGGATCAGGCTTCAGCAGTTCAATCAGTGCCTTCCTCCGGAAAGAAAATTTTCCATCCCTTGACCTGACATGTTTGATTATGCAGACCTATGGAGTGGAAATAGGAGAGACATTGCAAATACAGAATCTATTTCTGCTTCTCAATAAGAAATCATCATATTTCTCTATTGAGGCAGTCAAATCTATAGACAGTAAAATGTTGTTGGCTTGAGTTTTCATGGCTCACTCAAGTTACAGAAAAATTCTTGGGCCAGATTCTCACATGGCAGAGCCAGCACAGATGCAAAAAAGCATTCAGCCCATTCTTTTTCAAGTTCCATCATGATAATTCTTTTCAGTATAGCTTTTATTCTTCCTTGCAAGGCAAATGCAATAGTCCCTTTCTCCAATAAGGCCCCATCACTTTTCTGCAGTTTCAGAGAAAGTGAAACCTGGCGTCTGTTGCCAGTCTCAAAAACCAAATAAATCATGTGCACATTTTAAAATGAGTTTTGAAGAAATGCCCCAGGGCAAAAGCAAAAAGAATGTAAAATACCATAAAATAAATATTTTAAAAGCTAAATAAGACAAATGGATTTTTCATTTTGACCTAAAAATAGAAAGCATTTTGAAGTTGTAAAACATAAAAGAATCACATTTCACAGCTGTGGAGACCAATGAATAAATGGGTAGGGTCCATTAGGTACTGTCCATACCTGTGGATGAGCTAAAAACCTTTTAGAAGGTGAAAAATGTCTCTTGTTTAAGTGTTCAAAAGGCAGAACCAAGAGATGCAAACCCTTGTAAGCTGGGATCAAACTTTAAAGTCAAATCTTTTATTATAGCAGGTCAATTAAGTTCTTTTCAAACCAGGCTAATACAA
Organism: Atrichornis clamosus; assembly: GCA_013400975.1. Classification (NCBI taxonomy): domain Eukaryota; kingdom Metazoa; phylum Chordata; class Aves; order Passeriformes; family Menuridae; genus Atrichornis; species Atrichornis clamosus. Next base: position 20,378 of record WBMZ01015614.1, read on the forward strand.
TAGAAAAAAAATTTCATCTGTGAAGCTATTTTCAGAACCTGATAAGGCTCAGCTCAAAAGTAACATCAAAGGCTGGATGTTGGAATATTCACAAATAAAAGAAACCCAGACACAATCAAATCAAGATTAAAGTTTCAGCAACTACTTTGTAAAAAGTCATCTGCTTTACAGAAACTAGATACAACAATTTAAAAAAAAAAAAAAAGATAATTGCCACAGCTACTGCATAACTCTGTTCCTCTCCTCACTGTCCCCGAAGAATTGGTTTTCTTGTCCCACAGTCCCTCCTGGGATGGGGTTCTGTCTCCCCTTTCAAGCTGTTCAGATTTTTTTCTCAAATTATGTTAAACCCATGGTCTCCTGGCTATGTTGCTGGAAGTGACTACACTATCCAGTAAAAACAGTTCAATAAAACCAGTATGAGTGTCCCAGGCAATGCAGACATAACCTGGATTACAAAGTTACATGTAATATAAAATTTTAAGTAAAACGTACTGTAATCCTTCTCTCTGGAGCTCTGCGACCACTTTGGAGAAGGGATCAATCACATTATTAAAGCACAGTTTATTTAGCAATAGTACACAAGCACTTGGAGAAATACCATAAGAAACCAACAAGGAGTTTATATTAATGACTGCCTTTTTCTGAGCTTGTTTAAACCATCTGAGTCTACTAAAGGGGCAAAACCCACCAAAATGTTACATATATGTCTTGATGTTATCCTTTACTCTCTTGCAAATAATTGTAAAGATTCAGTTATTTTGAACCATTCATTTTCTTGCTGCTTGCTTTTTTTCTGAAACGGAAAGCAAAACTTTTATCAGATTCACTATTTGCAAATATGTGGGTTTTAAAACGAGAGTGGTTTTTTTTGTGCTGGTGACCTTATAGGACCCTTTTTTTTTAACAATTTCTGTTTGCTATAGTATTATTTCAATGTATTTCCATTTCTATTGGATTAGGAACTTGTCCTTTCCTTTTCAGACATCAAGGGGAGCCCAGTCTAGGAATGCCTCCCCAACTCCTTTGATGTGTGCCATGTATCTCACAGCACCTTTCCATGCATGGGCACTTGCTGGACAGGGACTGGGCTGGGATGCCTCGGGGTGAGGCAGCAGAGGGTAAGGGGCACTGAGTCACTCCGGTTCACTCAGAGACACTCTCAGGCTGTTGCTGGACATTGTGATTGCAGCAGCCAGAAAAATGCCGTGGAAGTTCTTGCAATGGAAGGACCCAGCTCTTAACACCACGAAGCAACAAACCCGATTCAAATGTGCCCCCCTTCTCGCCTTTTGATTGAACTGTGCATTACTTCTTGGATATACCTTGTGTTCCCACTCCTGCCTGTTCAGCCCATGACTCCTGGTTCCTATTTTGCCTCTGGCTTAGTCCTGTGATTCCTGTGTCTAACCCTATATCCATCCTTAGGGCCATTAAATCTCTACAGAAAGTGGGCTGGTCCCAAAGAAGGCGTTCTCATACAAATCTCAAACTGTGCTGAACAACTTCACTCTTTTTGTGATATCGACACCACAGTTTTCACTGTCTTTCAAAATAGATTAACAAGCTTCTTCACCACAGAATTTCAACTGTACTATTCCTAAAAAAGATGTGTCACTAGTATGAAATTTTCTTTCTTTCTGAATCTGGAAAAGAAAAAAAATTGTGAACTTGCCATGAATTAAAAAAAATTTACAAGCATTTTTTAGAGAAATGTCAAATTATTTTGTAGAAATGGTTGATCTCAATTAGATGAATGTTGTTTTTGAAGCTAAATTTTGCTATTACAATTGCAATTATTTATAAAGCAGATCGATTTCTCTGCAAAGTTCCAGTAAACTTAAATCCAGTAAACTTTTGCAGTAGGAAAATGCTGCATTACAAATTTCTTTTTTATACCAGTTTTAATCTTGATCAGGTACTGTGCTAGAATTGAGAGACATCTGATGGATGTTCTCAATTATATCCAATACCTGTGGCTACAACAGACCATACTGACAGTCAGGAATAATCAGCATTTAAAGATGCCTGGATGTAAGAAAGAAATGCATTACACCTTCGGAAGCACTTACACGATAGATGATTCTTCTCATACTCCCTTATTGCAGGGATCCTCAAGTGTCTGCTTAAATAGGAGTCATGCAAAGCCACCTTTATATTGGATATTGCAGATATAAGCTCTCTATATGGACATGAACAGACTAAATATTACAGTACCTTAGATTTTATGACTTGGCAAGAAGCTAAGTAGAGTGGAAAGCTGTAAAAATAAAAACTTTCAGCTCCACTAAGCTGAAAACTGATATCTAAGATACCAGAAATATAGCTGCTAGTTCAGGTAACTAAAAAACTCACCCTCCCAAAGGGTTCTTCCACCTCACCCCATACTGACTTGGCTGAAGCTGAAATGATGCCAAGGGAAGTGACTGTTCGGTATGGGTGCTATCAGTTTGCTGAAGTGACTCACCTCTACATCTTTTAATCAAACCTTGATTTTTCAATCTCTAATTTCTTACAGAAAAGACTCTAAACAGCAGGTCACAGTCTCAGGCCCATTGAAGGTAGGATAGAAATAATGATTGTAAGAAAAGCACTTCTGTGGGGATTTATCAAGGGTAGCAATTACTCTCATCGTGTGAAGCATGCCTGTCCTCAGCAGTTTGCAGTGGTAGAGGGGTTTCTGAATATTCAGTCACCGTTGTGGCTGAAGGTTAAACCTGGTCAAGGATATTTCCTAGATTATATTTTCAGTAGAACAATTTCAGAAGTTTGGTGAGGAATGTGTGCCTCAGTAAAAATAGCAGGAAAGACCCAAGCAGTAAATATCTGCACGGCTGAGGCACTCACATGAGACCCAGACTCTGCCTCTGCTTTGGGTTGTGTAGAACAGGGATAATATTCCAGGTAAGTACCCTAATCAGCTACATGGGACAGTTGCCAATCTTTTATTTTATTAATATTTATTATTTTAGAGAAAGCAGGCTGGACACAATAGCTTGGTGGTTAGGGCAGAAGTGAATCTGGGAATCAAAGGAAACCCTTGGTCTCAGACAGTATTTTTTTCTCCAGTCAGAACTAAGCGTAAATTATGATGTTGAAATAAAATCACCACAGCCAAAGAATAACCAGAACTGGAGCAAAACTAAAACATGTGTAGGTTTGACTGTGCCAGGAAATATACAGAATGGACACTTGGTTTTGCTTGAGTCCCAATGATTGTATGCATTGCAACAGAGAGACAGCCAGAAAACCCACTAGAGACAAAGCCAGGATAGCTGGATTCACCATCTGCAAATAGATGTGTACTGGGAATGACAGAGGCCAGCAGATGTAGGGCCTGAGAGGCCTCCACAGCAGCAGGCTACTGCTGTTACTGTAAATTAGGGCTGAGTGGTCTGTCCCACTTTGGTCTGCAGAGAACTTGGGATGTGAGGAGTCGTAACACTGCATTGTACTCTCCTTTGCTATTCTACCTGCTAAGCCAAGCAGAACTTAATAAATATAAAAAACTAGCCTAACAAGTTTTGAAAGTGTCCAGTGTTGAAACTTGATTTAAAAAAGAGGAAATAAAAGAGATTTGATTACTGAATAAAGCAAGTTCCATATAATCTAAAAAGTTTTAAATAAAGAGAGAGAAAAATATTTCAAGGCCATTTTTTGGTTATCAGAAAATTAGAAAATGTGATGCCACCTACAGAAAACCTATAACAGCAGTTATCAGAACAGTTTATTGTGCACAACAATTTAAAATGAGTCTATAACATTATTTAAGCCATAAAGGGAAGAGAGCTTCTAACATCAGACAGTTGACAGCAGTAGAAGTAATAAAAAGCAGAGTCAGAAGATCATTACTGATATAAAAAAGGGTACTTTTCAAGAAGGATTCTATAGCTTTTTGATTCTGTTTTTTTTTATGAACATCTAAGATAGGCTAACTCCAGCTGTATAATGAATATATCCTTCCAATTGAAAAGTCAATATTTAACATCCATTTTGTTCTGCTTTTTAGAACATGTTCCATTCGGATAATAGTATTTTAAATCAAATTAGCTCCAGAACTATATGGAAGAAACATTGAATATGTGTCATGAATCAAAAGCATGTATTTTACAACTCTAGAGTTATAACAACACTCATGTCTGCAGACTTAAGATCAGTGTATTTTCTCACTGGGTCTGTCTTAAAAAGAGTGACATAAATTCCTTTGCAATAACCCAGAAGAACTTTATTTTTTTTCTACCTATCAAACATTTTGAAGAGTAGAATTTAATAGTTCCAGGCTACTTAATGCTTTGTCAGTATGAAGGGGTTTGCATTTGTTAATTGATAATTTAGAAACAGTTTAACCTCACATTTCTCCCATTGACCCTTTTCAGATTATGGACAACCGTGGCTCTATATTTTTGTTTTGTAAATTTAACCCCCTGATTGAAATTAACTGTGATTGGAGTTACGATTATTAAGACTCTAATAATATCATAGAGTCTAATTCTACTGTTTCTCATGTGTAGGTTTTACACTGGATTTAGACCAACAGAACAAAACATTTTATTGCTGAGTAAATGAAAGCATGTTAATTGAGATCTGTTACATCACATTGAGGAGGAAAATATTCTTATTTCTGCTTACACATGATCAAACAGACATGGACAGACAAAGACATTCATTGAGTTGGTCTCAGTCCTGTTCCAGCACTTTAAAAATCAGAACAGTTATACTGAATTTCTTTCAGGCAATACATTCAGTCTGGACATTTATGACTGAGTTTATGCAACCACCCTGCACCTCCCATTTTGCTTCTGGATATGCTGTATTAAAGCATAGACATATGTGGTCAGCATATACCCATGCCAAATTTTTCTGTGATTTTTTAAATAAATAAAATTGTATCTTTAAAATCAATAGAATATCCTCTTTCCTCAGCAGTTAAATGTTCTTTTTAATGGAAACATGGAGAGCTTTGACCTCACTGAACAGAGGAGGAAAGAGACAAGGCAATGTCAAGGTTCACAATTGAAGTTTTAGTTAATGCTTTTGAGGATAACAGCACAATACTGTGTGTCTAAAATAAGAGTTAGAAATATATCCTTGTTTGGTGGGTTGACCTTGGCTGGGTGCCAGGTGACCACCAAGCCACTCTATCACTCCCCTCCTCAGCAGGACTGGGGGGAGAAAATAATATGGGGAAAAAAACCCCTTGTGAGTCAAGATAAAGGCAGTTTAATAAAGCAAAAGAAAAGGTCATGTGTGGAAGCAAATGAAAACAAAGATTTATTCTTTATTTCCCATCAGCAGGCAATGTCCAGCCACTTCCCAGGAAGAAGGGCTTCAGTATGCACTAAATCCATGAAGAGACTACAGAAATCAGAGGGTGTAAATGAATATGAAGCCATCTATCTGTAAGTATCTCTCAGATAATTATGCAAAACATCAATTACTTTTCAAGATTTTGCAGACTGAAAAGTGTATTTGTTTTCTGCATGCCAGTGACACCCCAAATGATATATATGAATAATGTTACTTTTGTGTTTTGACCACAAATGGCATTCAACAGCTGCAATAATAAGGTCTCAGACAAATGGCATGAGCTAAATATTAACAGAAGACAGAAAACTAAAATTTGTTAATCCAGTCCAAATCCCAAGTGAGGAGGAAAGGATCACAGATACCTGAATCGTGAAAAAAGAAGTTTGGCAAATGGGAAAACAGAGACATCAGGTAGAGAGTTTGTTTGGCTGCCCACTAGCAGCTACTCTGTGACTTGGTGCGAAATGAGACAATCTGTATAATTTTACCCAGATTGTAGCAGATGTACATAAATGAACTCTCATGAATTCAGAGCAATCTTCCTCAAATGAAGTAACGTGGCACATGAAGCCCCCCCACGCGTACAAGTTTTGCCCGAACAATTTCTGCTTTACAGTATATTTGTATAGCGGGACCGAGAGCCCATTCCCGCAACCCGGGAGACAGCCCCTGTGTGCCACCAGCTGAAGCACGTGGTACACTCATATTGCAGGTGTGAACCTGGGAGATAATCCCCGCCTGCCTTCGGTGGACGTGTATGCCTACCTCTGCTCTTCCTTCTGGAAATTTGTTGGTGCCCATGACATTGCCAAACAACGGCTGCTTTCTGGTTGCTTTCCACTGCAGTTATACTTCCTAAACCCTGGAGAAAGCCAGATAACCTTTAAAGTAGTATTTATCTGCACCAGACCTCCAGTGCCAAGCTGAACTCACTTATGACACACGGATAAATTAAACTCACTAGATTCAGAGAATTACTTCTGAGCTTTTCCAATGAGCAATCAGATGTGGGAACTAAGACTTACTGATAAAATCAAATATATGAAGTTGCTGCAAAAGCTATTTCACTACCACCTTCTCAACTGCCAGTGAAATAAAAGGAACGATATAGACTGGATTAAGAATCACTACGTTTAACCAGACTAGCCAAGCTTTCTTAATTCCAAAAGTAATAGCAGGCATGTTCCAGCAAGCTGGGAGCTGACCTTGAATGAAAAGAAATATTCAGCAGAGAGTTCATAGCCTTAGGAATGGATACAATGTACTTAAAATAGGCAAATCACCAAAAGACAGCAAAGTAGCCTAACCTTTTTTATTTACAGAAATACAAAGAAGTAAATCTTAATTTCGGGGGGGGGGGTGGGGATGGAAAGCAATAAATATCCATATAACCACTGTGTGCTTGACAGGATATCGAACCAAATGAATTAAGGGAAAGGAAACATGAGCAGGAATCCCATACTGCTGAGGAAAGGAAGAGACACAAAGGAGACAACCAGAGGGAAGAAAGAAGGGCCTGAGAGGGGGCTTTGGCTGGCCCTGAGAATTGTCTTCATGCATTGATTCATGGGGGGTCATTGATTTAAAAGTACCACTGAGCCCTGGGCAGCTGGTAAATACCACAGGTCAAGCAAAGAAAGGGAGACAAATCTTCAGTTTCACAATAACGAAACAAATATGAAGGAAAAAAGAATAGTATATTACTGTGATGAAGATTAAGTAACATATTCAATTCTAATGTATGGCCTGTTTTGTAGGAAGGAAAATTAACATAATGTGATAAACTGAGGAGATTCAACAAATCATTAAACCTTCGTAAGAGTGGATGTTTCAAAGTATCAGACTAAATTTCAAAACCCCCCGTAATGAAAAGTCTTAATGAGTGAAGAATCAAATCAGGAATCAGCTTAGGCCATTCAGTAACAAATCAGAATGAATAGTTGGTTGTGACAGAAAACCCAAATGGCATGAGTAGAAAAGTATGCCAAAGGAAAAACAGTTTAAAATCAAAAGGGTAAAAAAAGCAGTAGCCAAAGCAGTGCAGACAAACCAAGGAGGACCGTTAAATTTGAGTAGACAGATCTCCACAGAGAGCACACATCACGAGGACTGTCTCTTTTAGCTGGAACATACAGTGCTAATTTCTTTGTACTTGGAAAGGGGATAGAAAATTCAATTAAATTGGCTGAAAATTGGATGTGTCTTTAGTACTGCTTCCAGGATGTTACTGTTATTTCATGCACTTCTGTTGACAACATTGCAGGTGTCAGATGTTAGGGGAATGCTCAGAAGAAATCACTTTTTGGTTTGAATAATCGTAAAAACAATCCCAAAGATTAAGTTATCCTCTGTATCATGGGGATTTTAGAAAAATACAGTTTGTCCTGGACCCATGGCCACTTCCAACACCAGAGGGCTCTCTGTGGCTGTCCTGGTCTGGCTGGGACTGGTGCCCTTGAGCACCAACAACCTGCACCACGAGTGACTGTGCACCCCAAAGAAAGTTGGTTAATCACAAATATTTCTGAGATGGATGAAACATTGAACAGATCTGACATTTTCACACTCCACTGAAAACCCCCTCCAGAGTGATAGAGGACCAAATCTGGGATCTTGTTCCAAGAATGAATAACAATCTACTGTGCTCTATCCACACGACGGGATGAATCCCCTTCCAACAGATGCAACGCATATTTCCACATCCAGGGAGCTACATTTGCCTCAGGTGCTGCACTAAGGTAACGCAGATCCATTAAACTATTTCAAAAGTGCATGTACTTTGAAAAAGAAGAAGTAAATATTTTGGTTAAGGAATTTTCGAAAACTTTTGTATTTCTTTAATTTTGATATATTTAGAATGGAAGAAGGAGCCCTTAAAAAGCTAAGTAAGAGGTTTTCTTTGATCATCAACAAAATTAAAGCCAGCAGCAGCAACTCAGGTGCACCATTTTACAGAATAATTTTACTTAAAAGTAGTTGGCTGATTCAGGTTCATAACATGGAGAAATATGTTTGTAGTTCACTGTAGTGAACTTGCAGGTGTCAACCAGGGCTAGCAGTGCCTACAGAATTTTTGATTAATAATTCTGGCAGATTTGGGTGAGTTTTGCCCACGTTTGGATAGGTACATTTGGAACTGCTAATAAAAGTAGTAAAAATCAATCTGCCGTGTTTATCAGCCATGATGTTTTACTATACATTTCCTTATTTTTAAGTAGTCCTTCTATTGCAAATATTGCTGTTGTAACTACATCTCTTGGAGAAGTAGACCTCTGCCTACCCTTTTCAGAGACACTGATGTAATCAGTGTTTTATACAGCAATAGTTTGTGGTTGGTTACTAATATTTTCATCTGCTTGTAGAAAAGCATCAAGAAAAGTATCATCTAAGTCCTAAAAATGTCTATCCCCTTTCCTAAATATTGCTTCCATTTTTAGCTTGATCTACTAAGGAAAAATAAATTATTCTAAAACAATCTAACCTTATACAATTGAGTCTACAGAAAAATAGACTACTATATGGGATAAGAGAAAGACCACAGGTCCGTTCAGAAACAGCATTTCAAAAGCCATTTTTAAATTATAATTTTTGTAGTAAGTGTTGGTATTTGGTAACAAAGCCTTGCTTCAGTGATAAAAGGTTCCCTAAGAGTACTTTAATTGAAACTTTTTATCTGAATGTTGCCTGAACCTCTGCTAAATGCTACTTTCTTGCTTCAATTCAAATTTTCTTAATCTTCATTTTCACGTTGAATATTGGTACACTGTCTGCCTCATTATGCTAAAGAAAGATGAAGTGAGCTATTAACATTCTGAACAGCCTACGAGATGTTATGATATAGAATGTCATTCATTTTTATGAGTTGGCTGTCAGTGTGTGCCGCAATAAAGTTATAATTTCTCACTGACAATATGTGATGTCTGGAGTCGCTGCACAATCCTTATTAAAATTTCAATAATTGTAAATCAAAGGAAAGCAAATACGACTTCTATGAAATGGTCGCTTTTGAAAGTCAAGGAGTACAAAGTGGTGGAATACAAACCCAGAACATTATTCCTCTGCTGTTCTAAGTCATCACCATCATCATCCTACAGTTTTCCTCCTCTTGCACAAGGCAGGGTGTGCTGGGTGCACATCCCATACCGTGCTTGGAGTGGCACATGCTGGATTATAGTGATGGTGAAGCACTGCTTGTTTGTTACTGACTCTGCCATTATGGGAGTGTCATCATGTTTATTGGAACAATTTATTATTATAGTTCTTCATCAGTAAAGTCAGGTGTCTTTGGAAGTAGTTACAAGTTATAATTGCTTGACAGTGAGAAAAGCTAGAAGAGATTTATATGCATGCACAAATGAGGAAAGGTTTCAAAGCTTGTTTTCTCATAACTTTAAACAGTTGTAGAAAATACCAGGGATAGATTTATAGCAGGGTCTTTAAAATGTTCAAACTGCTTTGGACAGTACATAGGGAAGTGAATCCTAAATTCAAAGTAAGTATTTTCTATATACATATGACTATAATCTAATGACTGTGTTTCTACTGCTGTTAGTATTGTTTCAAACCAGAAATATAAGTCTCTATCATTGTTCAAAAACTGGTGATCTTTCATTTTGAGCTTTACGCAGGCTGGATGATCAGAAGTTAAAATTGTAAATGCCCTTAAAATAATAGCTTTTTGGAATTATTAGATACAAAGTGTTCCGGTCACTGACCTGATGCACAAGGTCTTAATGTTGTTGGACAGCTGGAACTACTCTAGCACTTCTTCTCCCTTTTATTTTCAGTTCCATTCAAAGTCATTATTACTTGCAAATCAGTGCATGACAAGCTGAATAAATGCATTCATTGAATGTATGTAACAACTGCACATGGGATAGATAATTATATGGATATGTTTTTGAATTTTCTTCAACAGTTTTCAAGTACTGAGAATTAGTCAGACTCCTGGGGCTCCATGCAGTTATGCTACAAAGGTTGAGCGCCCTCTACTCTGTCACCATATCAGGAATGCTTGCACTGTGCATAGGTTATGCCAATAGGCAAAAATATACTGAGATACTCCAATGCATAACATCACTCCTTTTCTATTACTTAGGCTATTTTTCATTATTCAGAAGTAAAGGCAAATATATTAATTTCATGATTGCATCTGGCATGCTTTGTAAATTTTAACTAATAACTTTATTTCTAACCATACTCCTCTATTAATTTGACTGACTGACTCTACCAAAATTTACAGCACATCAGCAACACTCACATGTCACATATGATGGATATCCTTCAGTGATAAATTTCCAGTACAACACCTCAAGACAGACCAGTCAGCAAGGGTTTATGCACAAACAAATGCAAAACTCTGGTTAAATGCAAAACTCAGTCTTTGTTCTTGCACAGAAACATTTGTGCACAATTCAAGCAAAGCTATATGAAAGCTATATGAGGTATCCCTCCATGTCAGCTGTACAGGAACACACCAAATCATGCATGTCTGTTCTCCTAAGCTTGATTTATCAGCACAAGTGTCTTCCCTTTGCTAGAAATGTTTTATAGCTAGTAGCCTAGGTCAAAAACCAGCTGTCCACATCTATCAGAAAGCTCCCTGCTGGAAAAAAATAATGATTGCACAACAACAGGAAATATCCTCTACAATTATCTACTTAATGTTATGTCTCCTCATACACCCAGACTACCACGTAGTGAGATTTTGGCCTACACACCAAGACAAAGTGAGAAAGAGGGATACAGAACATCACAGTGAGACAAGACTTTCACCTAAAAGAATGAAGTACACAGCTCAGGATGACTCAGTACCAGTGAAAAATGTTCTGTTTTAAAGAGATCAGCTGAAGACAACTGGTCTAATGAAGGATAAGACAACTCCAGCATGCAGAAATACTTGTTTGGAGATGTCTTTAGAAGGACACGTTTCAGTGGCAGTCAAAGGATCAAACATTCACCAAAACCAGCTGGGAAGCTAAACATATGCTCTGATGTTCCTTGATATGTCTGGTAAATCATCATTTGAAGCAATAGGCCTGAAACCCCACTCTAATTACCAGTGAACCAGTGAATGAACAGACAATCTCTAATGCAGAATGATGGACTGGTGATTGTACCGGCTGATATTTTGATATCTAGCTACACAGAGGTTGCATAAGTTGTCCAAAACATCTGATACAGAATAGCAAATAGTCTCACGATTTCTGTTTATGCTGGTTCTTGAAAAAGGGTTTCAGGCAATATTCTAGAGACTTTATTGCTTTTATAGTACTGTTTGTCAAGGCACTTTTCAAATAGATTTGCTTACTTACTGTGACGAGAGATTACTAATAACATTTTTTTTAAACCATTATAAATATATGAAATATTTTTCCTGTTTATTAGCATGTAATTATTTTATGGTCTGATATTTTGGGAATAGCCAAGATTAGAAACACATGCTTCTACATGGTGCATACTTCAAAACATATAACTGTAAATCCTGTAATTCCAGCTGGGTTATGGAAAATAGGAAGTGTGCCAAACCCAGGTGTTAGTCAGGATATTCAATTTAGGAACTGTCATAGTTTTGGGAAAGGGAAAGATGTGTCTGTCTTAGATGTGTGGCATGCATAATTTGGTGGGGAAAATTACATATTTTCACATTGTGGTAGGTACCGTTTCATGATTATATCATTTGTATGGAAGCCTGAAATATTAGCCACGGAAGCAGCTCAGTCAGAGGGCTTAAGGGGAAAGATTTTGTTTCAGGTCTCTATACATTATGTCATGGCTATTTGAATTAAGGCAATTATATCCAGGAAATATATATATATATATA
>WBMZ01015615.1:0-16689 GCA_013400975.1 Atrichornis clamosus
CTGATCCCCTGGTTGTCCTGTAAGTGCTGTACCATGATACTCAAGATGATCTGCTCCATGATTTACCTTGGCACCAAAATCAGACTGACAGGCCTGTAGTTCCCTGGATCTTTCTTCTGTCTGTTCACTAGATAGCATCACATTTGCAAACTTTCAGTCCAGCCTAACCCTAACTCTCCTCAGTTAGTCAGGACTCCTGTTAAATGATGTAAGGGGCTCCATGAGCACTTCTGCCAGCTCCCTCAGAACCTTTGGTCGGATCCCAGACCCATAGACTTATGCATATTTAAGTGGCATAGCAGGTTGCTAACCATTTCCTCCTGGACTGCGGGGATTTCATTCTCCTCCCTTGTCTCTGCCTTCAGGCTCAGGGGCCTGGGTACCCTGAGAACAACTGATCTTGCTATTAAAAACGTATGCAAATAAGTCATTAACTCAGCCTTATCGTCATCTTTTGTCACTATGCTTCCCCCCACCCACATCCAGCAAAAGATTCTCCTTGGCCCTCTGCTTGTTGCTAATGTATCTGTTGTCTTTTATGGCAGTAGGTGGACTAAGTTCCAGCCACGTTTTGACCCTTCTGATTTTCTCCCTGCATAACTTCACAACAACCTTTAGTCCTCCAGAGTTGCCTGTCCCTTCTTCAGAAAGGTCAAACTCTCCTTTTTTCCCTGAGCTCCAGCCAAAGCTCTCTGTTCAGCCTGACCAGTGCTCTTCCCTGCCAGCTCATCTTTCAGCACAAATGAACAGCATGCTCCTGCACCTTGGAGTCTGATTCTGTCAACCAGTCTCCTAAACAGTCAGAAGTCTGCCCTTCAGCAGACCAGGGCAGCCATTCTGCTGACCCCCCTCCTTACTTCTCCAAGAATCAAAAACTCTATCGATAATTTCGTGATCGCTGTGCCCAACACAGCTCTAACTATTAAATCACCCATAAGTCCTTCTCTGCTTGCAAACGACAGGTCCAGGGGAGCACTTTCCCTTGTTTATCTCCATTACTGAAACACAATTTGGGAATAAATGCACACCTTCTTGTTGAATCAAGGTACACAACTGATGTTAGCTGAGTACATTAGTCTTAATAAGCACACTGGATCAGGTCACTTTCACTTCACAGTCTTCTGCATTAGATCAGTTTTGTTGCAATTATATGCATTCCATTCAGAAAATACATATAAGTGACCAAATGGAAGCTGTAATTTTCACAATATATATTAATTACAGACAAACTTCAACTCATGACCAGACTTCTTTAATTCAGCCTAATAAAATAAAATATTTAAGCAACTAATAGGGAAAACCAAAATCCTTTAAAATATCGTCGTCATACTGAAGGCACAAACCAGTCCTTAAAAAAACCATTAAAAAGAATCTCCATAACTAAAAGCTTTGTTGCACTACAGTGAAACGTATTTTGGTACTTTAGAATTAGTCACCCATCTATCACATACAGTCTTTCAAGTTCTTGAAAGTACAGTACTACTACTTCTCTTATGCTTGTAATGAAAGTTAAACACAATATATCCACATACAGAATGGCTAACCTAACAGTTACACCCATTTGTGACAATAAATACAGTTGGAATTCTATATTTAATAGTAATGTTGCTTGTTATTAGGAGCAATACCGTAACAAGTATAATTCCGAGATAGTCTTAATTTAAAAGCTGCATTTCAGAGAGCTGATGCTCTGCTTATTAGTATTATGCTGTCCACGTTGACAGCACTGATTGGTTAGCTGCTGCACTCAAAAAAGACCAAACAAACAAAAAGAGCAACACATTTACACTAGTTTCTGATATGGACCTAATCTTCTCTTTTCACAGGTGATCCTGAGGAAAACAGTCTAAGAACTGTATGTAGCAGGTTGCCTTTTTCACCCTTTTCTTATGTATAAGTTACAACTAAACCAAATGTGAACTCTATGCCTTAGAGTACTACGATAAGCCCCACAGGACATAGTTTCAACATTTTTATTTACTATTCCAACAAAACACATTAGCCCAAATTTAACTACAACTTACTTGCAATGTTGGGCAAAGTCTTTAGGATGGTCATTTTCAATTCCATATAAAATAATGCCAACAACAGCCGTAATGACTGAATTTACAAATATCCTATGTTACATACCTGAACATTAAAATTCAAACATGGGAACAGGGAAAGAAAGGGATATGGGAAAAATCTGTAAGGTTTAAGTTAGAGTACATAAAACTATTCTCTATTCCATTATGTTAATGGAATAACACACATTAACAAACTCAGTGCAAAATGAGCCCACTAAGGAATCAAGAATAAAGGACAGGATGATCAGTGAAAACTGAGAAAACTGGTGAACAAACACAAACCAAAGATGATTATTTTCCAATCCCGCAAACCATGAAGAAGCCACTAAATGTATCTAAATCTTTGAAAAAAAATTGTATCTTTTGCATCCTTTATTATTCCATCTACATAAATTACCAAAGACACAAAACATCAAATATTAACAAAAGCCAAATTAACAAAATCATAATCAAAATTAATAATAATAATAATAATCAACATTTTTCAGAATAAAAGTCCATCTACACAAGTAAGAAACATTCCAAGAAAGAATAAAGGTATATATTCTCTACAAAATCAGAAATATGAAGACTTAGCACACCTAACACTGCAATTCAATCACCATGCTCAGCAGCACCTGATAAACAAATCTTCCACTAATCACTCGAAGTGATTTTTCTCTCCACAGCATCCAAGGATGATTCCACAACCAAATGCTGCATCCCTGGGTTATTTTAGTTCTACTACTACATCTCAGTCATACCTGAAATGCCAAAAAAAGTATTTTCTGTTTCCTTTACTACTTCAGGCATGACTTTCCAGCCCGAGCTGACGACATATACTCTCATCTCATATGAAAGTGTTCCAAAACTTGATGGTTCCTTTCATTTTTATTTGCTTTTTAATCTACTTGACAGGGTGACCTGAATTAATATAGTGTTCTAGATGTTTTATGGTTTGTCCTTTTTTTTCTCCTCCCAGAAACATGTCAAACTTGCATTGTGGCTGCTGTTGAACTGATGGTTTTGACTGAACTATGTGTTAGGATTCCAATCTCTACCTGATAGCAGATAATCAATCTAGAACGTATCAGTGTTTAGTTCATGTTGTATTTCCTGCTTCCCTCTACCCCATATGTATTATTCAAATTCATAGAATCAAGGTTGGAAAAGACCAGGGTCATCTAATCCAACCATCAACCCATCACCACCATAATCACCCCTAAACCACATCCCCAAGTGCCACATCCAGACACCTCTTAAACATTTTCAGAGACAGTGACTCCACCACTTCCCTGGGCAACTTATTCCAGTGCCTGATCACCCTTTCAGTGTATCTTTTTTTTCCTAGTATCTATTCTGAACCTCCCCTAGTGCAACTCTTGGTTTGTTCAGCCTAGAGTAGACTGAGGGGAGACCTCATTGCAGCCTTTAACATCCTCCTGAGGGGCAGCAGAGGGACAGGTACCCATCTCTTCACTCTTGGGACCAGTGACAAGGGAACAGCTGGAGCTATGTCAGGGGAGGGTGAGGGTGGATATCAGGAAAGGTTCTTTCCTCAGAGAGTGGCCGGACCTGGGTCAGGGGAGGGTGAGGCTGAATATCAGGAAAAGGTTCTTCCCTCAGAGAGTGGCTGGGCACTGCACAGGCTCCCCAGGGAATGGTCACGGTCCCAAGGCTGCCAGAGCACCAGGAGCGTTTGAACAATGCTCTCAGGCACAGGGTGGGATTGCTGGGGTGTCCTGTGCAGGGCCAGGAATTGGATTCGATGATCTGCATTGGTCCCTTCCAACTCAGCATATTCTATGACCTGAAGACCATTCCTCTTGTTCTTTCACCGGAGACATGGCAGAAGAGACTGACCCCATCTCACTGCACCCACCTTTCAGGCAGATAGTTGTAATGAGGTCCCCCTTGAGCCTCTTCTTCTCCAGACTAAACAACCCCAGCTCTGTCAGCCACTTTTTCATGCAAACAATAGGACTCTTCCAATTCAGTTTCATCTTGTCATAAGCATGGTAGTTTTTCACCATGGTAAAACGTCGGTGTTTTTCTGTTATTGGATAAACTCAGCCTGTACCCTGTAAGATCCTCTCAAATCACATCCTATTAAAAAAAACCCAAAAACCAAAAAAACTACAACATAACCAAGCCATCAAAAATCTGACATCAGTCATCAGAAAGACAAACTACCCAGGAGCAGAAATCAATATGGGACTCGTGAATTTGAAGCACGTTGTTTGCAAACAGTTTGAATGGGCATAGCTACTGTGAGGTCTTAACTTAGTCTGCAGGTGACTGCTGCTTTTTCAGAATAAAAATTAATAGAAAAGTCTGAGTTTTAGCAAACAAAAAATCTATAAAGCATCTGGTGAATTCATGCTGAAAGTGAAATTTTCTTACAAAACTGGGTATATACATGAAATATGTCTGCTCCCCTCTTGCCTACATAATGCAACACTTTAGAGTCAGTATCGCATTTTTTCTGTCTGTAAATGCTAATATGGATGTTCAAGAAACAAGTAATATGTTCACTTTTATTATGATATAGCAATGGGATAGGTGACAGCCAAAGGACTTGGGGCTACAGAGACCCAATCACCACATCAACAAGAAACCACCAACTGCCTTTTTAAGAAGACATCAGAATCAAAGGCCAATTATACCCTTTTTCAGGGCAACAGTCTAGGTTTGAATCGTTTTGACCTGAAGAATGTCCATTAGCTGATTCTGTGAATGTCTTTCTATGGCTAGCAAGCCAGGCAAACAGCTCACAAGTACCAGTCGTTTACTTGTCATCCTACTTATTACTCTAATTAAACCATCAAAGACTTTAGAATTAAAAAATATCAATGAAAAAAAGTGACAATTAGTCATACCAGCAACTATCCCTTCTTTCCAAGCCAGAGAAACCTTTCAAGACAGTACTAGACCACTGTATATGCCACACCAGCACATGAATCTTCATTTATACCCTTGACATTGTGAGACTGTAAGCAACATAACTAACACAGGTAATCTCTCTAAACTCTTTCTGTATTTTCTGTTAGGCTGATGCGAACTATCTACCAATCTGTCTAATGCTGCATTTAAAATGGTGTCACTGTACATTTTCAGGCTGACTAAATCTTAAAATGCAATTTTTGCTTCTAAAAATCAAATACTATATACCTAAAACATTCTTCTGAAATATCTCAGAAAAAAAAAGCGTATTTAAGTGTTTGTCACTGCATTCCACAACCAGCAATTCTCGCTTAACAACATATTACAACTAGCAGTGCTATTTTTGGCCAACAATTTACTATTTCTGGATTGCCTTCTCTGTCATGGGTCTTCCCCAGAAGTTAGGGTATGACATTTTTCTTTAAATTCTCAAATTGCTACTAGAAGGAATCAGACTGAAAATCTGACACTCGAACAGCTCTTTAAAATGTAAGCAAACTCTTGCACAAAACTGCAAATCATTTATTGAGTTATAAAGCACTCAAATTATATATATTGAAACAGACATTTGTAATGGGCTGCTAAATAAAGAATAAGATTCTGTGTTTACATGAAATATAATGTAATTAATATGAAGACTTATACACACCACCTACCTATCCTAGCACTCAAATCATCTATATTATTATCTATGCTGCCAGAAGCAACAGAGACAACAAATATTGAAGAATGAACTCTTCCCTCACTCCAAGTTTTCTCAAATTAATAGAATGCAGGCCAGTTCTGTTGAGGTCAATGTATGAAGCAAAAAAGTAACTCAGCCTTACCAAGAGATCCCACTTACCTGCATTTCAAATGTGTTCTAGAACATATAACACAGATCATTCCTTAAGACGCTTACTTGTCTATTTATTTTAAACACACTGCAAGGTATGAAAATTACCATCATTATAAAACTTAACCATTTAGAGGCAAAGAAATTTATTAAAAGTGATTTCCCCTGCTACATGCCTCTTTTTAACGAACTCTTTACATTATTTATGGATCTCTCAAAACATGTAATTCATTTCCATGACCACAAAAAGACTGCAGGCTACATTTACACACTGTTCTGTATAAACCAGTTATATCAACACAAGAAACTTTGCAATATGCTGTATATCTATAACATCGTAATTGTTAACACTGAAAATTTACTGGCATCTGCAAGAGTCAAAAGATTACAAACTTACCTCAATGATAATCGAAACAGGTTGACGTAGAAAAATACCTCTCAAAAAACAGGCAAGTATTTTAAGCTGCTCTGTATCTCTCACATATAAATAAAAGGGAAATGACCTAGCATAATCTGTTCCTTTCAGTTCTTAATACCAGGAGAAAAAGGGCATTTTACAATGGACAGCACTTACTGGAGCACTTAACATTAGTTGTACCCTGAAGTGAGAGCAAGTTCCTTCCTCACCTGCATGCCCTTTGACTGTTTCTTTGCATGACAAACGCACTTCTTTTTGCAAGTCATAAAAAACTAGTTCAAAATTAATCCTCCGGATAAGGCTCAACCATGGAATCAGTAATTCCCACTCTTGTTCAAAAATACATTTGATTCCATGAAGATGACTTGATATACATCTAAGCCTTAAAGGGGGAAAATCAGGCTTGAAAAGCACTTGAAGAAAAGAAGAAAAGACAACTGCAGAAAAATAGTGTTAATATCACAGTTAAATGCCATGCAATGAAGGACCCTCAAAAAGTTTGTTATTTTAATAATATATTCTTTCCTTAAGCATTTTTTTCTTTTCTAAAATTTACTTCTCCAAACATTCTTACATACATTAAGCAGCAGGTAAACTGTACAAACCATTTAATATAATTTTTATTTGGCAAGTTGTTAGCATATTAAAACAAACAAAGAAAACATGAAAAACACCAAACAGGACTCTAATATGCCATCAAAATGGGACATCCCTGTTTTGTGGTCAAATATCCATCCACTTTGCTAAAACCCTATCCTCCAAATCCTTCTCCACTACATTTAAGGCATGATTAAAGCCACGTGCTCTCTCTGCTAAACTGTTAGAAAGACAAAAATAGTTGGAAGGTATTGCCATGACTTTTTTCAATAATCCACAGTCTTTCACTGCCTTTAGTCAAGACTTGGGATCTCAACTTTCTTCCCATTTCTCACCCTTTCTTTGGGACGGTAGATTTTTAACGTGGTCTATGTTGACAATATGGTGAAAAAAATGCAATCACTGTCTGCTGTTGTCTGAGTGTCAATGATAACTAAGAGGAGGGCGGGTGTGTAATCACCTAGAATCAGGGACCCAAAAGGATCACTGAATTCACCTCCTGGCCCTTCACAGGACACCCCAACAATCCCACTCTGTGCCTCAGAATGCCGTCCAAACACTCCTTTAGCTCTGGCAGCCTTGGGGCCGTGACCATTCCCTGGGGAGCCTGTTCAGTGCCCAACCACTGTCTGAGGGAAGACTCCTTTTCTGATCTTGCCCTCACCCTCTCCTGACACAGCTCCAGCCTTTCCCTCAGGTCCTGTCCCTGGTCACAGAGAGCAGAAATTGGAGCTGCCCCTTCGCTTCCCCTCATGAGGAAGCTGCTGATCATGATGAGATCTGACCTCAGTCTCCTTTTCTCCAGGAAGACCTGGAAAACCAAGTGACCTCAGCCATTCTTCATATGGCTTCCCCTCCAGACCCTTCACATTTTACTTCTTTGGAATCCTGTGTAAGGTAATGTCACTGAAAGAGCCAAAATGGGAGTCTCTATTGTTTATAGTATTAGACTTGGTAAGCAAAAAAAAAAACAAACCAGGAATTCCCCTTGCTGCTTTGAACGCTCCCACTATTGTGCTATAAAGAAATTTTTTCTGGCATTACAACTGTCATAGAGGTTGGGCCCCCAAGTGATCTATTGAACACTCTTCTGCCTCACTTTTCCCCTAAACCACACAGTTGTAGACTCAACTGTTTCTCTGATCTAGCTCCTTCATCAATATTGAAAAGAAGAAGTGAGGTGCTTAAGGGTAACTCCAAGGATGAAAAATGATCAGACGTGCAATGGAAAAATACTGGTTTGCATTTCTTACAGTTTATTATCCTTTTTTAAACTGCAGTAACTACTTAGAAAAGACCAGAGCTGTAAGGAGTGGTAACATCCTTTTTTAAATCAACTGATACGACTTGAAAAAACACTCTTTCAGGCATGTATGTTTGATATTTTTATCTCACTGACTAACAGTAAGGAACCTTCCTTAACAGCTTCCCATTTTCCTAGATCCATACATACGAAGCAAGACTTTATTTACAACTTTCCTCAGCAATACTTTCTATTTACATGCCAGGTTATAAGTTTGTAACCTATTAGTAGCTTACAACATACTGGATCAAAGATGTGTGGAGAGCGGGCATTTTGGACTTTCTTTTATTCCTGGAAGAACAAAGGATGTTAGGAAAACTGATTTTTATAGTCAAAAATGTAGTTCTCCTTATAAAAGTTCCAGTCACTAGGTCAAACAAAAATACAGAAGAGTTAGCAAACTAAGTGTATAAACTAGTGGAAACACCTCACTTGATTTCTAACTGAAAAGCAAAATTGAATGGGGTGAGAATCAACTTTACATCACAGCATATATATATTAATAACTAACATTTCTAAATATGTACTTTTCACATTATAATGACAGATAAGCATACCTATATAAGAGTACAGTCATTTCTAATACATTCATTATTTTCTTTTATTTTAGTACACCTTCATTTTGTGTAATACAATCACATTTTCTATTTCTTGGTTTTCCTCTGAAAGCATTGGGCATACAATGCATGAAAACCACAAATTTCAGCAAATTCAGTGTTAGCAAGGTAATATGGGGTAAAACTAACAAGGATTTTTCATTCAGAACAACAAATGTTATGAAAGGACTACAAAGCTTGGCCGATCTAACTTTTTTAGGCTTTAAATTATATGATTCGGTGTTTAAGACGTATGTCACTGCTCATCCTTACACTTTGTTTTTTTGAAGCTCGGAGTTTAAAATTTTATTCAGCATTTAGTTAAAAATAAATAATTAATACTGAGGTTGTTATATGATGCAAGCACAGCTAAAATGAAGGGCCTCTGTGGCTGCAGCAAACAGATTTCACATGCAGGTAGATCAATAAGAAAAAGCTCAAGTACAGTCTCCATGTGTGAGTACAATGGTTTATAATAGTTTGCAAATGACTATGTGCTTGCTGTAACCAGCTGTTCTTAAATTATGACTATGCAACCAATTCACGTTAAAGCCAAATCCCAGCACTATTTCTACAGGGAAATCCTAGTAGTTTTTCCTTGTTCCACATGTTAGTTCTGTTAAGGATACAAATAGCAGTAACTTCAAAACAAACAGGATCAAACTATCGGCATTTCATCACTAAATCCATTAGCATGGCAAGAGTTGACAATCTTTAGAACTTTCCTACAACAGCTTAGGCAATACAACAATGATCCTCAACTCCCTCCTCTTCCCCCCATCCCCCTAAAAGAAAAGCTCCACAGCATACACACCAAGCCACTCTGCCAAGCTTTCGCTTCAGCCAATCAGCCAGTCTGTCCTCACCTGCTTGAAGGCTTGCATCAAGCTTCAAACACTTAAAAACATCAATCATAAAAACAAAGACAGGACACTGAATTATACAGTATTAACCTTCAGGGTTTGCATACAAAGACCTAAGATTTATTTATGTCCTAGCACGTTAAGAGCTTCAGCACACTGTTCTTTACACCAAACTAGCTGCCAATTTGATGAACCTCTCTGCCCTCAGCAGGAGCAGAGTGTCTTTGATTAATGAGCGCATGCTTGTGGAAAAGTGCAAGAACAAAAAATGGGACAAAATTCACACAATTATGTCCCTATGCATCCGACAGACCACTGCAATAATTTTTGTCAAACTGGCTTTCTGTTGTAGAAAGACTATGGAGGAGGCTGTGGGGTTATTTTGCTGATTATACTACACACCACTCTTCTAAAACAGCCATCTGGTAAAATGCAATGAATTGGTTATTGAAGAATCTTTCAGCATTGGAAAAACATTAATTCATTAATACAAATTGATTAATAAATAGGGTCACAATCTAAAAACATTAGCTATGTATTCAAAGTGAAGAAAAAAAATCCTCTCTAGAAGATTTCAAGGTTTTAACTTCTCATCGAACAGACTCAGGACTGAGGTTCAAGCTCAAGAACAGCCAGGCAGATTATTTTATACTTTTAAATCACCATATTAAATACTCTAAAGAAAATCTAGCTTACACTTCCTGTACTTTACAAGAATATACTGGTAGGGTTCTCCATTATTAAAAAAAAAAAAGAAAATTCTTCATTATCCTTTGCAACAATTGCAGAGTAGAACTAAGCTCTCTGTGAGGCTCCGAAAAGACAACAGCACTATCTGACAGTCACTGTATTATTTCTAAACCTACCTTCTTCCCCAAGGCTTTATACTGAAAACATTACATTAGACAAGTATTTAAATGTAACAGTCCCACTGATTTCAACGGGACCATTACAAATGTAAGGAGTCCGTCAGGTAGACCAATTTTTCAGGTAGTGTCCTTACATTTTCAGTAGTTTGAATTTTAAGGCTTTGGGTGATTTCTCCCTCAGGAGCTAGAAAAATCTCTGCAATCTCTCTTTGCAAACTAGCAAGGCTTAACCCATTCAGCCCTTTACAATGCCTGACCTACATCAAGTGAAAAGAGAGTCGTGTTCTTTACACACAGAAAACAAGACATTCAGGAGGCCCTGAAGGGTGTGAGCAGCAAGGTAATGGGAAAGAATTCACACTAAAGGCAACAGGCATCATGCAGGCACTGACAAGCCCAGCATAACTTTTTTAAAGTCCATACTTTCAGACACTATGTTTGACAGATCATCTGTCACTAATAAGGTTTAAAAATGTATACATGCTTTGATATTTGTCTTTTTTCCAATGATCCGAAAGGTATTCACATAAAAAGTCAAGAAACTAGTATGAGGAATTCTGTCAAATGCATAAATTAATTGTTAAACTAAGCAGGGAAAACTCTTGTATCCTTCTTTCCTTGCTGCTACATTAAAGAGATTAAACAAGAATAAGACTTCCTCACACTGCAAGAGTGTTTCTTTCACCTCGTTTCTTAGTACATGCTGATATCACAATAAAATAAATCACAATGTCTCCTACCTCCCCCAAGAAAGAAACAAAAATCTAATTGACACTATAAAATTACTATTTTTACTTTTATTATTTATTTCCATTTAAATCTCAAAGGAACTTCTGTATCAGACTTTAACAAAGTTTTTTTTTCTTTTTAAGGAATGGCTCAAGACCATGACAGTATATAATTGTAAATTTAGGGCAGTAAAGAGCTAAAACACTAAACAAGAACTTAACACAGCTAATATGTGAAATTGTGTGCTAACTGGATTATATGATCTATATACCTCTTTTTCCACTTAAAACTGTACAATTAAGAAACAAAATAACAGCAAAATAGAGCCTCTTGCCCAGCACTTCTCCAGAGACTGAATGAATACATGATCCCAATTTCGTTTAATGACTATGTGCACTCAGCTTACCTACCCGTAGCATTACTCTGCAAAATAAACCACACGTTTCCGTTTTCAAGGAAACAACTACCTAGCACACTACAGATTAAAGTCAGTGAAGACAGCTCTTTTTTCTGCCTCTACCACCAACTTCTTGTGATGCTGGTAAAAGACTAATGCTTTCTGTGCATCAGCATCCTTACGTCTGTAAACGTGAAACTAATACTCTCTCACCTTCATAAAAGTCCTAAGAAGCACAAACTTAAAAATTAATGTGAACCTACTATTTTCCTCACACAAACCTGGTGATTCCTTGTTGATTTGCTTGCTGCTATTTACAATAAAATAGTTTTAAAGTAAAAACATAGTAGTAAAACAAAAACAAATTTTAAAGCATAAATGTCAGTTACAAAAAGGACGTTTCACTTCCTTCTGTGATGCAGTGGGGAAGATCTGTACCTGAATTCTGAATACTGCATAATGTCCTTCAACGCAAACTTCCCATTTCTATAACACACGTTGACCAACACATACTTACTACATTTCTTCTACATTCAGGATGTTGTAAACTATCAAACAATCACAAAAATCACTGCTCTCCTTGCACCTGTTTCAGTGCTTCTTCTGGTGACAATTAACAATCACAAACTAGTTTATAATGGAGTATGACATAACTTACTGAGTATACTGTAGTAAAACAAAATTAACTCAGAAGTTGAACCACACTTGGGAGAAAACCGGTTAGACTATGGAAATCTCCACTGGGTCAAATTATTTAAGTGATGAAAACACTAAGTACCATTCTTATGTAATCTATTAGAATAGGCTGTTTATTTAAAAAAAAAAAAAAGAGAGAAACAAAAATGCCATTCCACCACTCTTTACACCTTTTAGTTTTATTTAAAGATACCTAGGGTCTGGGAGACGGATCACAGTGAAGCGATTTGAACACACAATGTTCATACAGTGAAGCCCTTATGTGCTGGGTGGGGGGGAAGGGTGTAGCAAACTGCATGGTTGGTTGTATCTCCCAACAGTCAAGATCTCTTATTCCCAAATATGCCATCATAAGAAATTACAGAACTAAAAGCAGTGAGGTACTTCCTTCCCTCATTGTGGGCTATGACATCGTGAGCACGAACTTTTTATTTGCAACTGTGATATTCTACATCTTGAGTAGAAACAGAAAAGTAGCAACAAAGACCTTAACAATTGCAGTTCAAGCTGGGAGGGACTGTTCTGTTTGAATTCAATGACACCACTAATGGCTTCTCAGCAGTTCCATGAAATCAACCAGCTGTCAAATCGATGCATCAGAAGGAAGTTATGCACTCCCATAAGAAAAAAGCAACACATCAGGATGTTTTGCAAAACATCTGCTCCTTTACACTGCAGTTCTACAATAAACATGGAAACAAAGAAAACATGAAAAAGGGCAACAGGACCTAAAAAGAAAGACTTCCATTACTTTCTTGTTTGCATTTCAAGTGTCTCTCAAAGAGACGAAAAAATTAGTAGCACTTTCTTCTTAACATAAGGTCAGTATAAGATTAAACAAATATACTGCAGTGGTCAACCAATGCTTGTTCCCTCCATTATATAAAAATACTGCTATTTTACCTTTTCAAAATGCAAAACGTTCTATTACATGTTCAAGAAAATAAAGTATTTTTCATCAAAAGGTACAAAGCACATATGTAGTCACCTTTCCTCTGACACTACTCAAGAAATTTTACAACGGTATTGGCAACCTACAGTAATCTACACGGACAATGTAGATTAAAAATAATTACTTTTTGTAGGAACACAAACCTACAAGGAACCCAGCACAATGGAATTTAGTTTAAGGAAATTATTTGGATGAGAAATACCAGTATGTCGTGGTTTTCCAATTTAGTGCTCCCACTGAAACCATCTGCTGCTCATTTGCTCACTCCCTACCTTTCCAACCTCTGTGCCTCTCCCTCCCCTTCTTCAGGATGGAGAGGAGAATTAAGGTACAAAAAGTAAAGATAACATGTTGAGATAGGAAGAACTTACTGGAAACAGCAATGAGATTAGAAAACAAACAGTAATAGCAATAATACCAGTGACAGAGGGTAAAAGAAAGAGCCCAAACATTCACACCAATACCCTGGGTTCACAGGGAAGAGAGCCCCTCTCTCCCTAAAAGGAAGAGAGTGCATTTTCGCCACCCCAGCCAACTGACCGAAGTGAGGCGGAATAAAATAACCTCTGGGTCCTGGCCATGCCCCTTCCCGGCTACTGCAAAAATTAACCCTGTCGTGGTTGGAACCAGGATACAGCATCACAGTTCCAGTTTATTTTCAATATACAATAGTCACAAAACCTCATTTTGCACCATCCAGAACACACTTTGGATCAGGAATGAAAAGGAAACACTACCTCTGAAGAAATATTTTTTACTCTTCAGAGAGTTCTGTTTATGAACAACTTCACTACAACCCGATATGAATACTCCCTTGCTTACAAGGAATTGGTATGACCTATGATCAAACAAATATTCCCTGTCTGAAGCAAGTACAACACTTCTTGAACACTGCAGAGGTCTTAACAACTCCTGATGCTTCCTCTACATACACTTAAAAAAATTACCTTGGCTACCATTTTCTTAACATTACGCTGTTTATTGATGTTGCAGCATTTTGACAAAAACATGTAAGTAGTTTATTATGAGATGTCAAAGCTATACTATCATTTTATGAAATTACTCATCCTCTCTTGCTCACCATTTATAACCTATCCAGTCTTCTAGATATTTGTTGCATTTTTAATTTAGAATCACCTGTTGTACGTGCTTTCAACTATTTAAATGTTTTCATTTACCCAGTATTCACACAGCTAGCAAATACTAAATCCAACCACACTTTCTGATGCATTTAGGAAAGAAAAATAAAGTAAGCATCTGACATTTATTCTAATGTAACCTTAAGGTTGCTTTAAGCACAGCATTCAATACTGACTTGGATAGAAAAAAAGCCTTGATGTACAAATAGCTATTCCTATTACTTTCTGTGTAAACCATTGTCAGAATTACATATCCAACCCTGAAGACAGAGAAAATGCAAATTAAATACAAGTAGTTTCATGTTCTCCATAGTGTGACTTTAAATATGCAGCAAGTCAAGAAAACATAGAAAGAAGAAGGGAAAAACAGAACTTAACCTACAACAGTTATTCCTTATCAAGTACCCCATGTTTCACTAAATCATACCATGTGACAAGAAAAACTTTCATGAGATTTAAAAAAAAAAGCAACTGAGAACCAAATTAACAGAACAGTACCTTTTATTGTTATCCCTTTCACAACAGCTGATGCAAAACTTGTAGTCAGAGGGAAAGACATCTGTTGTTGGGGTCTGGGTGGGGAGGTTGTTGTGGGGTTGGTTCTTGTAATGAGTTTAGCACAGTTACTGTGTTTAGCCACACACATTATACAGTACCTGGAACATAACCCAAACTACATGTAATATTTATAGGTACGTTCCAGACAGAACCTTTTAATAATATAGCTTAATAAGTTTGTTGCTTCCAAATATACTCCCCCAGTCTGTCATTTAAAAATGGAGCTCTGTATTTCCATGTTCCTCATGCCAACAAGACACTTTATTTCTCAGAGAAGACCCTCTACCAAGTGTTTCATGCAAACTTCACATCAGATTACTACTTTCCGTAAAAAAAAAAAACAATGTAAATTTCCAGGTAATTCGTTATTTAACAAAACAACTTCAGAATGCTTTTTTAAGTAACAGAACAGATAAGCATTACGCATTAAATACTAAGGCCGGGTAGGAGGGGGAAAAAAAAAAAAAAAGAGGGGATAACCTAAAAGCACAATTGTTTCCCTGTTACGAAACCAGACACCAGATAAAGAAGCATATTCACAATATCTCCTGTACGTGCAGGCTCAACTAGGAACCTTCCTCTTTAAAGTGCGATTTACAACACGTTAGATCAGGAATTCCAGGGAAAAGCGCAGCGTCCTGGAAAAAAAATCCCCTTAAACTTTACATGACGTCACTATCTGTCCCTGTAACATTTCCTAAACTTTGAGGCTTATCCAGAAGCGCTTTCAGGATTTCTACTCATTCCCTCCTACAAGAGACGGACAGACTTCGGAATAAAAATTTGCCCAAGATGGCGAAAGGCTCGTTGTTTAGAGGGCAGAAAAATGGAGGATATTGTAATATACACAAAGGGATAAATTTCAACAACTCGGCCCAGCGCTGCAGCTGCTTGTTTCTCTTTACAAGGACGGGACATGCACAAAGCCGTGGACAGAGGGGCCTGCAGAGAGCCGGGGGTGCGGAGCGGCGTCCGCTCCCGGCCCGCGCCGCGCCCCGCGCGGGAGGGAGGGAGCGCCTACTCACCCGCGCGCGGGAGCGGGGGCTGTGCGGAGCCGGGGGCCGCCCGCGGAGGGGCAACGCGTGCTCCGGCCGCTGCCCCGCGGCCGCTCCGCGCCGCTCCGCCTCGCGCCAGCCTTGACAGCGCCGGCTGAGGAGAGCGGGGCAGCGCCCGGCGGCAAGAGAGGAGCGGGGCGGGAGGGCCGCCAGGAGCGGAGCGTACCGCACGGCGCCACACAAAAGAGCCGCCCGGTGGCCGCTGGCAGCTGCCGCGCCGCCCCGGAGGCTGCGGGCGGCCGTCGGCCGAGACGTGACCGGAGCCGCCCGGCCAAGGCACGGGCGTGCGGCCACGAGCAAAGTTTAAAATCGCTCGGAACACGGCCGTCCCGTCTGCAGACACCCCGACCCCCACCTTTCCCCAGGACTCACCTCCACGCAGCCCACTCCGCCTCCCGCCCGCAGCCCTGCCCGGGCAGGGCCCCGCGGCGGGACTCGCGCTCGGCCCACACAACAAAGGGGCGATACGCACCAGCGGGGACGCGGTTGGCGAAGCTGGCGCTGCCCGGCCTCAGGAGCCCCGGATCGGCAGGACGCCATCCCACCCCTGCCGCTCACCTGGTAGAAGCTCCGCCGCTCGGTGCGCGGTTCCCACTCTCCCGCTCTCTCCCTTGCGCGGTGCGGTGCGGGCGGCGCGCGCCGGGCCGGCCCTTCCCGGCGCTCCCCGGAGCCGCGCGCAGCGCGCGGAGGGGGC
>WBMZ01015616.1:0-26432 GCA_013400975.1 Atrichornis clamosus
CCCCCGGCCGCCCCCGCCCCGAGCCCCCGCAGGCTGCTGCGCCTCGCCCTGCGCCGTCCCCGCGCAGCAAAACAGCCTCCGCTGCAGGGGCTCGTCCTCTCCTAAGCAGCAAGCCGTCATCCCCACCCGCCCCTCTCACACCAGCTCGGGAGCGGAGCTCGCTTTCCGCCCTCGTGACCTGTTTTGCTCCCTCTGGAGTCCCCCGTTTCCCAGGGAATTTCCAGCAACAGTGTTTAACCTCAACGTTTAAAATCCCTGATGGCAAAGCCTGACATTCGGTGCACAGCCAGAAGTTTGCCCGACCTCAGCCCTGTGCACCAGGCTCCCCAGCATCCCTAAGTCATCCTACCCACTAGGGTCTCTGCCCCCAGACAGTCCCAGCAAAAGCAGCTTCAGGGCTGAATTCAGTAAGGTTTCACATCTTTTTCTTTTGCGGAGGTGATACTACGTTGCCAGCTACACTTTTTTACCATATGCAACACCAACACACTGGCAGTTAACAAGCTACAACACAGAACCACTTGGCAACACAGAGAAAATGGGCAGAAAATCCCCAAGCAAGAGGGAAGGGGGAAAAATATGCAGTGAATTGACAGCATTAAGCATGCAAGAGAGAACTGTAAAGGACAGGCTGCCAGGGAGCAAAGGTGCCCTCCCAGGCCTGTGCACAGCACCAACTGGGGAAGCAGGGGAAGCAGCCACTGCTTAACCATCAGACAGATGAGGCACCTGAAGACTTTCTGGAGAGCAACAGAGGTGAGAAGGAAAACTGATTTTAATGTCAGTTCCCCTCTTGAAGTCAACTGATGTGGCTGCCTGCCGTAGCTAGGGATTCAGGAACACACAAGGTGCCACCCAGTCCCATGGGACCACTGAATGTCACTGTCCCGTGTTAATTAGAGTACAAACAATACTAATGTGCAAAAATCGTGGTGTAACTGTACCAAAAGCATCTGCTGTGGGCAGCAATGCCCTGGAAGGCAAGGGGGTCCAGGCAGCCTGGTTCCACGTTGGACAGCATGTTGGGCCAATGAAGATGAGCCCAGGCAGTGGTGGATTCAAGGTGGGGGAACAGAGTTTTGTTCCTACTGCAGGAATGAAGTTTGGAGCTGTCTTCACTTGTAACACCACATAATTCCAGGTGGCTGCAGATTTATTACTATATTTTCCCAAATTTGGAAGGCTTCCACTTTTGACCACATAAAAGAAAGAAACATTTTCCTTTTCTCAGTATGACCTCCATTTTCTATTTTGAGATAAAATCCATTATAGCAATGCCTGGAAAAGCTAAATATCTAATCATTTTCCCTGAGAATTCCTTTGAATTTTGCAATGGGTTTAGCTTGGCCAGAGCCTTCCCACCGCTCATCAAGAGAAACTGCTTGCAAGATTCTCAATTTTTAAAAGATGATGATGGCTGTGTTCACTGCAGGGATTTTTCCTGTTATCAGTTTGATTTGCAATCACAGCTGAAGGTCTCTACCACGAATTACTTGCCAATTAAGCAGTGCTTGCATGGAGGCTGTGTATTTTACACCTTGACAGCTATTACAGGGAGAAGGTAACTGGAGCTTTGACTTAAATGCAAATTATCAAACACCGAACAGTCTGAAGCAGAGACCCAAGCTGACTTGGACAGAAGACACAACAGAGATAAATTTGCTGCTGACGTTTTTTCTTGGGTGGGAGTAGCAATGGTAAAGACAAAATCAAGATGTCCATATCTTCCTTGCTCTTTAACAGCAGACTTTTTAATCCTTCCTGATGACACACAGAAAAATTTTTTCTGTCATGGAACAAGTATTGGAGAAGATAGCTGCCCTCTGTTACAACTAATATGATTAATATCCTTGCATAGTCTTTTTTTTTCCCTTAGGGAGAAGGGAGAGTGATCTCACTACTCCAATCACTGTGCATTATGATGTACCTTGGAAACAGAAAAGCAGGTATTTAAAAAAAGTGAAAATGAGATTTTATTATTTATTACAGATTTGTTCCTCAAATACTTTTCAGTTCAAGGTCCCCAGAGTATCGCATGGGTACTGTCCATAACCACTTTTAGAACCCAAGACATTCTTCTCTGCCCCAGCAGAGACAGAGCAGCTGGACTATTTGTTTTGCTGCAGTTAAACCCTTTAACAAGCATCATGTCACTGCACTCAGCCAAGAACTGGGAAGTGTTTAATTTTTCACTTGTTTACAAAACTATATTAGAAAATGTCCCTAAACCATTTAGTAGATTTCCTTTGTTTTTTTCATTTATTTAAGATATAATATATGCAGATTTAGTTACTTCATCAGCAAATTAAAGCCTGTTATCTATTGGATTTCTAGTCTGAGGTAACTCCCAGCAACCAAATACATGATTTAATAATATTTCTGTCATCAAGTGAAATCTTTTCCTTAGACAGATACTGAAAGCAGCCTGCCCACATAGCAAGATACTTATCCTTTCTCAGAGGCTTTCCAGCAGGGTCAGACCTGAAAATAGTTATCATAGTCCTTTTATTCTACCTAAAGTTTTGAGCAAGATTTATTACAGCAGAGGACTGTGTCCAGCTTCCTATTTTGTTCATGCTCTTGACCTACACTTTTCCATGATCCTGCAGTCCTTCTGTAATCCCCACCTAAAGAACAATATGAAAATATCAGCTTTTTCCAAAGTGAATAGCAGGAGTTGTTGACCAGATGATAAAGATTTTAATATTCATCAAACCAGAATGTCAAAGAAGAACATCTTGTATGAGAATTAATGTTTCCAAGTCATAATCGTCATTCCCCAAATGCACGCAATACTACTAGGAAAAGTCTTGCTCTCTCTCCCTCTGACATGTGGAAGTTCAATTAAGCACCCACCAAAGACTGGGAATTACCTGCTGGAATTGTTCACCTGTTCTTTTTTTACTCTTTTCTATGCTGACCAGCAAGCCAAACCAGTTTTGATTTCCATATCTTTTATTTGTACATTGTTCAATAAGGCACGGGCCGATTCCACATTAAAAATAAATATACCTTGTCACCATCATAAACTGCACTGGCCAAAACCATAACATGCTGCTGATTAAGGCTGTGCAAATAGAGCATCCCCTAAAGCAAGAAGAATGGGCACCTGCGCTCGTGGGAACAGAGGGAGCAGCCGAAGTCTGACAGCTCAGCAGCTCTGTTGACCCTGCAGAGGCTTATCGGCTCTTGACTTTGCAGTGGAAAGATCTGAGCCTCCGTAGCCTGCAAGGGAGGGAAAAAAGCAATTCACAGACCCAGATGATATTTCTAGTCATGATTTTCCACACTGTGGGGAGAGGAAAGGAAAGAATGACAAGGAAGTTTATCCATTTATAGACCAACAATCTATAAGGGAGGGTGTCAAGGGGATGGCCCAGGGTCTGCTTGGCAGCGCCAAGGAATAGGACAAGGGACAATGGGTGGAAACTGATGCACGGAAAGTTTCACTGGAATAAAAGGAAGAACTTCTTTACTGTGCAGTGACTGAGCACTGGAACAGGTTGCCCAGAGTTGATGTGGAGTTTCCCTCAGTAGAGACATTCCAGAACAGTCTGGACCCAGTCCTGTGCCATGTACTGTGGGATGACCCTGCTTGAGCAGGGAGGTTGAACCAGGTGACCCACTCTGGTCCCTCGCAAACTCACCCATCCTGTGGAAGCTGAGTTCCCCAACATTACAATATAAATATTTCACCACTAACCTTCTGCACTCCAAGAGTTAGAGAGAGCCTTCTCTTGGCTCCCCTCCTCTGCAGTTCTTACCA
Organism: Atrichornis clamosus; assembly: GCA_013400975.1. Lineage (NCBI taxonomy): Eukaryota > Metazoa > Chordata > Aves > Passeriformes > Menuridae > Atrichornis > Atrichornis clamosus. The sequence goes on from WBMZ01015616.1 coordinate 3,767, forward strand.
TAGGATGTTGCATGACAAAGACCAAAAAACTACCATCCTGTGCTGCTGTGCTCTGCATCTGACACTGTTGCTCTGATTTTCATACCATAAGCAGCAGGCTTGTGTTGTATGTGCTCAATTAGAAGAGCAGAAATCACTATTCAGTTTCCACTCTAACATACATCATTTGTTTATAACTAAAAGCTGCAGTAATTTAAGTTTAAATTATTTTTTAAACTCTAGCAAGAGGTTTTGTAAAGATGCATATTTCTATTTAGGCTAAGCTTTTTCAGGTGCAGTTCAAACTTGGGATAAATATTTGAAATAAACCCTATTTGCACTGCAGTAGATTGCATTTGCAGATTTCACATCTGAATCCATTTGATTCATATTGAATCTATTTAATCTGCATTTTTAGTATACCTTCCCTACTTTCTGTGCCTCTAAGTGTTAAGCTCTGTCCTATTCATACAAAGAATTTCACATATTCATGCTAAAACAAGAAATGCACATTGAGGATATACAGCTCTTCCCCTAATTCTGCCGTAAAACAAATAGTTAAAATCATCACCAAATATATTGAACTATTTATTTTCCTATTGAAATTACTACATTTTTTCAATAAGGTCTTTCAAAATACTTTATAGTCCTTACAAAAGCTGTGTGTAAATTTTGGGAGAGGAAAAAAATGCAAAATACAAAATATTTATTTTAACTTAGTCACAAGCTGTGCTTTCTACTTTAACTCAATTTCTTTGGTCTGGTCACACCTCCATTGCATTCCTGTCCTTAGTTCCTGGCCACCTGCACCACACATTCTCCAAAAGCCTCCTGTCCACATTATTGTGACTGGGATTATAATTTTTGCCCCCATACTTGCTCTCTTACTTTGCCATTTCCTCTAGGACCAGCTTTGCTCCTCCAAGGCAAATGAACCTTACTTCTCACAATTCATCTATTTTCCACAAGTTTTTGATACTCCTTCAACTTTTCCTCCATGTATTTCTTTCCATGCCATTGTACCATTTTTTTCCCCGTTCAAAAATGGCAGGCAAAGATGCAGTATAGTTTCATCATCTTGCAACACTCTCCTACACTCTGCTGGCCTGAAAGGCCAAAAGTTTGAGGCTTAGAGCACCTTTCCTAGGGAAACATGAGTTTCAGTCTTCCCATCCTCAGCCTTGAGCAGTCATCAACACCTGCACAACAGCAGATCTGTGTTTTCTTCTGAAAGCCTTGTCCTCCCGCAGTACCCCTGACACTAGACATTTTAATAACTTCCAATTCATTCTCTTATCCCCTTCTTTCTATCCTGCCTCTCCAGAGTTCCAGTTTCTAGGAAGAAGGATTGCCTGGGCCTTCGATGCCTCTCCTCCTGTGCCACAGGATGATGGCACAACAGATATGCCCAGGCCAAGCAAGGCAGCTTCCCCAGCAACTGCTGCCTGGTTCAGCAGGGAAGTGTCAGCCTCTGTGTAAAAAACCTTAGCAGGGGTAGAAATACTCTTTTAGCCTTCTCTGCAGTGATCCTTGCAAACTCACATTTTGGGTCACCCTTTGTGTCTGACCCATTGGCCTTTAGCTAGACCTTAACTTCATCATTCTAAGTCCTCCTACTCACACTACAGTAGTATTTGCAGATTCTCCCCAAAGAATCTGAAGTACAGCCTTCCCTGAGCCTCTGCACAAACACAGCGTGTCAGTAAGACAAACGTGTGCCACTGTTTGTGTCATTGCTTCATGCAGCTTTGATCCACTGGTGTTCTACAGGACCCTGCTGCAAAGATCCATCGATCATTAACCACATTTTGTTCATAAGCTCTTTGGGGAGGCACTATACTTTGTTGTCTGCCTGTGTAATGCCTGGAGCAATAAGGTCCCTTCACACCACAGCAAGGCTGATAATATATACTCCCAACTGTGCTAGGTGCTATACATAAATAGTACATTGGCACTGCCACTTTTTTCTTTGTTGCCTGCTAGTCTATGTAACAGATGATCACAGGATAGAAGAATAAGTACCCTGCATTATATAGTTTCATGTCCCAAACACAGTTAAAATCAAGGAGAAAGGATGAGACACTAATAAAGGGGGTAATCTAAACCAAAATATAAAGTACAGTCACTATATCATCAAATTAATATCTAGAGTAGTTTTCAATATTTCCCAATAAAACAGAGAATTAGTTAACCTGTAGACTATAGACACCAAGATACAGTAAGATACCCAAATATAGGTTCAAAATAAAAGCTTTTCATTAGAGCACATAGCAGCAACCAGTAGCAGTCATGCAATATAAAAAGTTGACCTTCAGTTTAGCACCACTTAGAGATAAGTGATCAGGGTTGGAGTATTTACTCCTACCTAGTTTCTCTCCATGGGCCTCTCCACAATTGACTATGGAAATAATGCAAAGGCATCTCTTTGCTTTATTAAAGAACAGTGGTTATGCTGCTTTGGTTTTTGCTGTGGAATAAACATTAATGAAGTGTACAAGTAGAGGTGCCATTCCAGCAGCACACATAGGTACCCACAAATTAATGCTACCTTCTCAGTGATAGCATCCCATTTAGGGGTCAAACACAACCCAACCTCAGCCCTCTTACAGGTTTCTCTGACACAGCCCTTGCAGACCAGAGATCAGGCTGCAGAGAGGCTCAGAGCTGTGCTCACTGCTGCACATGCAGCCCAAGAGAGACCCAGGAGCACTCCCAGTGTGTCCAGCATCACCTGCTGGAGGCACTGGCCAGCCCTGCCTGAAGCGTGGCCAAGTAGCACGTACCAGCTCTTCCCAAACTCCTCCCAACCATGAGATCAACATTTTATTCTTACCCAATGCAGAGGTGTTTGCCAAAGGTCAAAATAAATATTATTGTGGTTTCTGTTAGCATCAGATCAGGAGGATTGATAGGTGCTACTCCCCAGTGTGGAAGCCCCTTTGAAAGGCTGCCTCTCCTCCCACCTAATCCTCATCTTGGGTATTCTTCTTAGGGTCCTTCATATTATTGCACTGCTTCTGTTCTTCCATGGTGCCTTTCATCCAAAAGCCTTACGTTGCAGTCAAAGGAGCAGACACCAGAAAACCCTCAATTCAATAGTTCCTGTGCTTCGGGGCAGAGGTTAAAAGCAAACCCTCCTGGTACCCAACCCTTCTTAGCCAGCTGCATGACACCTCCCAAGCTGTGCAGCAGACACAGGCCTGGGATTAACTGTGTCACCAGAGTCACCACAGTTTTATTGCATCAGTCCCCCCCATCTGGGAAGCAGCTACATGACAGGTCTCACACACTAGCAAGTCCAGCTCCCCATCTCCAGCAGCCTGAAGTAGAGGGTGTGACAGCACACCTCTGCCATCATCAGCTTCTAAGGAACATCCCCATGGCAAAGGCACCTGAGCAAGAGTAATTCTCTATTTGATGTCCTGTTCACAGTAACAAAGATTTCCCTCTTCTTCACACCACACTGGCTTTTCAGTGTATGAGGGGGAAAAAAAATTTCTTGTCTGAACTGAAGCAAATGCCAATTCCAGGATGCTGCTTTCCTCAAAATGCCCTCATACACACCTCTTTTAGGCAGGCAAAGATGTTTCACAAACACACAGAGGTCTTCTTCTAAACATATTACATCGTTAAAGAGGAATTACTCCAACAGAGGCAAAACCAGTGTAAAACAAGCACAAGTGGGATAAGAATCACACCCTTCATTTTATTCTGTGTAGCTTTTTCCTCCCCCTTACATAAGCTTCAACACTCTCAAGTTCAAGGCAAATGCTTGCAATATTTCTACGTTATCCTCAGTAATGTGACAAGAGCAATTACAGAGTCCAGGGAAGCTAAGTAACATTGCTAAAACAGTGGGTGGTCTACAGGCTTGAATAGCTCCTGTGCACTAACACTGCAGTGGAGTCCCCCCGACTCCCACTTTGTACCTTAGGCAATTCAACCATGCCCTGCAACACTGGCCTTTTTGTCTGGGACATTCTGGCACCAGCATTGCTTAGCTGACTTGAGACGTACCCAAGTTCTTTCAGGTGGTCTGCAAAGTTAACTCACCCTTAAAAAGTTTGTCCTTGGTACCCACCACATCTCCTTCATTCTCCATTTCTGTCAAAAGCTCTAGGCAGAAGCATGCTGAACATTTTGCAAGGAAAATCTGCTCAGAGACAGCTCTTCCAGGTGCACAGGCCTTTGCTGAGTACAGCATTATTCGGGGTATTCTCTGAAAAAAAAAAATCTACTTTTACAGTAAAAGAGCCATTTGCCATGTGCAATGTGCTGAAATACTTTGCCACAGCAAAGTCTGGTCTAAACATGTTGTTGGCCAATAAAAGGGGGGAAACATGCTGCCAGTAAACATTTGCGTGGTATGTCTTTGAAGGCTTCAAGGCAGACTAAGTGGAATAATTGTGAAGATGTATTATTTATAATACAACAAATCTTCCCCACAAGATATAGGTCTCCATTAACCTAGTACCCAACTGCTTTTAAGTGCATTTTTTAATGTGTTTACCCTGCTAAGGGAGTTATGTTTTATTATCTCCATTTTGCATTTGGGGAATTGAGGTACTGGGAGATTAATAGATTTGCTCGAGGTTACATAGCAAATCTCCAGCAAAGCACAAATGCAGACCAAGTGTCCCAGATTGTTCTTCTCCACTGGATGTATCCATCGATATGCCAGGACACATTAAAACATCAAAGGTCTCTTGTGAGGTGACTTTTTCCTTTATAATAAAAAAGGCCAATCTCATGCAAGCAAGCAACATTGTATTGGAGTCAACAGAAGTTCATCCATTTACACAAAAGCTGAAGCAAGATCTGGAGCTGTTGTTGGAATATTCTCATTTTTCTAGCTATCCACTGCATTCAACTCAAACTCACAAATAGCTTTTCACTGATGAAACCTGCTGCATCTGGCAAACTACCTGTTCACTGATCAAGATTCACTGATAGTCTTTACATTTCACATACTACCATGTAAAGTCAGATGCTGCTTCATGTCTCCCTCAAGTCTAGGGGAGCTGCAAAGGGGTTCATCTTTTTTGAGTCTGCCCACATATTGAAGATGCTGAATGTGGATATGGGACCCTTTCTGTGGTACAATGGTGTTTTAGATTGCTTGCTTTGATTTTCATCTTAACCTATGTGAAGAAGTGGTGGAAGACAGTATCTTAATCTTTCACAGTACCCTACACCAGCAAGCCTTTGGGAGAATGGTTTTATGGGATTCAGCGGAAGACCAGCTTTCTCCCTATGTCCTCTTCACCAGTTCTCCACTAAGTCAATCTCCCTGAAGATGAAATGTGTGCTGCTCTCTAGCCATGGTAGCGTTTGTGGAACTGGGAATCTCACAGAATCACAGAATGTTCCGAGTGGGATCCTGTAACTCCCATTCTCCTACTCCCCAAATGCCAGCTTAGGACTCTCTCCCAGTCCTCCCTGGAAGGAAAAGACCCCAAACAGTGCAATTTCAGCATTGTATCTTTCAAGCAGATGATGTTTCCATTAATTTCCAAGCTCCCCTTTAAATCTAAGTGGAATTAGAATGAATAATAGGGCTGATAGCAATACAAGCAAAATACTTTGTGCTACATAGGCCCTTGTCAGCACACAGATGTCATAAAACATCCCAGTCCCATCATAAACATCTAAAGGAAACAAGGCCTTTGCCTAAAGTATCTTGGCTGGGGAAGGCAGTTATAGAAACGTAATCACTTTCAAGACTAAAAACATGCCTTTGGTGCAGCAAAGTGAGTTGCACAAGAGGAACTGTACAGGGAACACGTGAGACTGGTGAGCTGTTTCTCATCAGCATGGACAGTGGGTTCACTTTAGCTCACAAAATCCCAGTGGCAAAGCCCAGTAACTTTACTCTATGAGATATCACACCTAATTCAGCCTCATGACTAGAGCAAATGAGATTTAGTGCTCACTGCAAAGCTGCCACCAAAGAGCCCACAAGCCAGTTTCATTTCGTGAACGGGCAGTACCTTCTCACAGCATGGACAGATTTTGTTTTTCCTTTAAGATTAGGGACACACACAGGTAAACAGCAGTAATGCACCTCCAGGCTGCTGCATGTCTCAGCTCACTTTAAATAAAGCTACCCCAGGGAGGGGAGGTGGTTTTGAGGTGAAATACAGAATTGAGGAACTCAGATATCCTTATCCTTCTTCATGAAGGTAAGCACGACATGCAGAACATGATACTCTGCCTCCAGCACAGACTGGGCTGCTCAAGACATGTTTGACATCCCCCGACACTTAAAGATTATTCAGTATCAAATGTTCACCAGTGTTTTGAACAGCTAAACAATGAATTTTCCCACTGCCTCTCCTGCTAATGATGAGCGAATAAAGAATCCCCTAGGGAATTTCCCTTCATCTGCTCACGAGTGCCACTTCGCTAGTCACATTTATCTGACAAATCTTACAGATGGCTTGGCACGAGCTTGCAACAAGCACACCATCTTTGGAGCGGGGATTGGCCGCCCGAGCCACGCGACGCGTTCTGTGGCAAACTGGGCAAGCCCACAGCAGAGTCCCATACCAGCTACTGGAGAAATATCCCTAGGAAATTTACACCTTCATCCAGCGCTGTTTCAGCAGAAGACACTGATGATGGCATTTCCGACACTGCAGCTGCCCCCTGAGGAATGGAGTCTCTTGGCACAGAAGAAGTTGTTCTCTGACCCAGACAGAAAGATATCCTGCAAAACGACTCCCATTGAGTCCTTTTCCTGCTGTTTTTGTGTTGAATGCCTTTCCGTTAAAGATGAATTTTCCCCATTAAAATAATGGGGAAGAGAATATAAAGACCCATCTGCAGACCACATTTTCAGGAGGGTTTTTGTTTGTTTTCCAACATTGTCTGTGAAACATTGGTTGAGTTTTTTGAGCTCTTTCCAGATGTGTACTCTCCTCGTGCTATGTACCCAACTCTAATTCTAGTTGGAAAGCTGTTTGACTCAGGCAAATGAATAGCGGGATTTTAAAACAGATACAAACAGTAAAACTAGGGCTTTGTACAATCCCATAGGTACTATAGATGGGACTGTCCAAACACAGATCCATCTAATCCACCAAGAAAATGCCCTTAAGACCTGTTCAGAGTCAGACTTAAAACCATAAAATCCAGGAAATTCAGAGATAAGCCTGGATATCTGGACTGATATTCTGTCCTCAGTTCACCTTACTGGGTAAATGTTAATGAATGCATTTGTTTATTCCCTACAGTTCTATGCAGGGAATATCAACAATCTGATATTATGGGAGGAGGTGAAATTTTTTCTTCCGTATGTGTGTGTAGGAGTTGCTCAATATAATTTATTCTCTTTCACAATAAGACTATATAGCTCCTCGATCCTTTCAGAGCTATAGTGGGACTGTCTTGTAAAGTTTTGGAGAAGAAGCCTCAAAGGAAAATCAGTTATTACAGGAAACAGGGCTGATTTTCAGTACTCCACACTCATGCCTTTTCATTCATATTAAGCAGGTATTCCAATACAAAACATCATCCGGATACATTTCACAGGGGATCTGAATCCAGACCTTCACAGGCAACATGAGACCAAGTTCACCAATCACAAATGGAGGAGAACTGGAGCACACAACACCTCGAAAGCAATGCCCCACGTGTGCCTGCTGCAACAACCTGCAGAGCAGAGCTGCCACAGCAGGTACAGAGGAATGGCCATACCAATCCATTTGCCCAGCACCAAGGCTCCTACAGCTGGCTTCTGGAGCCAGCCAGAAAACTAGAGAAGCAGGGGAAACACTTATGCTATTTCCCTCACATTTCTGCTAGCCTCCAGCTATTGTCAGATCAAGGTGTTTCCTAAGCCAGATGTGGTTTCTAGCTACTTAGTAATCCTCAGTGCATTTCTTTACACAAACTTGTCCAGTCATCCTTTGAACTCTAATAAGCTTTTAGCCTCCACAACCACCTTTGGCAGTGAATTCCTTGTGTCCACTACCAGTCGCATGGAGAACATCTCTTTTTGTTTGCTTTGAGCCTGGCTGCTTCTAGTTCATTTAAAGACTTTAACTGATACAGTCCCACAGAACAAACAATTCCTGCCCACCTTCTGACTTGTAGAATTCACTCTTACCCCACCAACACCTCATCCTCTTCAGGCTGAGGAGTTTCAGCCTAATCAATTTTTCCTCACAGAGAAGGTAGTGGCAAATTGAAGTATAAGTCAACTATTTTTCTTCCCTTCTGAGCTCCCAGTACACTCTTACTTCACACTCAGGAAACACTATCTTTCCCATGTTAGAGGGAAGTAGGCAACAGGTTTGTCCTCAGTTTTATAGATAATCTGCAAAGCAGCAGAGAAGCAGACCAAAGTCTCCAGGGCCTATTCTGACACTGGGGAATACAGGGGTAGTATTGAGCCTTAGCCCTGATGACTTCACCAGGTATTGGACAAAGTTCACTTACAATTTTTTTTTAATCGTATGTAGCAGTCACTTCATCAGTGATGGATACCACGACCAATACATAATCCAGGTCCTGCCACAGTCAGGACCACGAGTTTGAGCTCCCAGGTGTGCTCTGAGCAACACAAGTCCCAAAATCCTGATACTCACAGAAACTACAACTGTGAATTCAGCTTCCAGCAGAAATATTAAATGAAACCCTTAGTCACTTTACCCACCAAAAGAGCCTAGTGGATCTTCTCTACCATCAGCTCTTCTTCTCTCCCAGTCCCCAAAATACACAAAATACAGATAAGTTTAGCCTGAGAAAAGATTTCTGCAGGATAAGAAGGCAGATGCAGCAGAGACTTTGTGAAGTCTGCTAAAGGTTTTGCTATTGCCAGCTAATTTGATGTAAAAGATATGCAGATACTATTGTGATGGGCAGCCCTACAAGCCCCTAAGATAAAACTTCCATTTATGACAAAATTCATCCCTGGTAAAAATGGCACTATTCCACTGAAATCAATAAGGTTGCACCTGTGAATGCCAGCTGTGAATTGAGTCCATGGTTCTCAAATGATGTAAAGTGCTTCAGGAGGAAAGATGCTATATTTAGGTGCCATATTATTGCTATGTAGACATTTTCATAACCCCTAATTATGGGGCTTTTTTTGCAAGCTCTGTAGTATTAACTGGATTGGATAAATATATAATTAGAGAGTGTTTCAACATGCACACTCTTGATGCTAGAAGCTTTATCAGCTCTTTCTTTTCTTCATGATCTGTTTTGCTTTTCTTTTAAAGCTGTTTCTATCAATTATGGCAAGATTTACTCAGAGCCCCAATAAAGGGTCACTGCAGACATCCCAGCAGAATAGAAGAGAGCTACGTTTATGTTCCAGAACTTCTCTGTTTTCCAGAAAGGCACCTCTGGGTTGTCATTGTATGACAACATCGCCAGAAGCTAAGCCAATCAGACAGAAAAAAACCCAACCAAAACCCCAAAACAACAACAGAACAACAGCAACAAAGAACTTTTCAGAAGTTCCCTGACTCCAAATTGTTTCTAGGCTAAGTGTTCCTACTCCAACAGAAGATCTGCTGCCCAAATATTTGCTGGATCTTGTTCCTCTCTTTTGCCAGTGGACAGAAAGGAAGGACCCAAGGATATTCTTCACATCCTGCACAGTGCCAGGGATGCACAAATGGCTTCAAAGATAGGAGGTAGATACTGCCCTGTCTAAAAGAGCAACCACCCTAACAAATTACTAAATTGGTTGACAGGAGAAAGGCAAACTACCTTTTTTCAGCATCTGCTTTGTCAAATTAAAAGATACCATTAACAATTAAATCCAATTAGTCCCACAGGAGTAAAAAAAAAAAACCAAACAACAAAACAAAACAAAAAAAGTAGCACCTGGATTTTCCTTTCTAGGCTTTGAAGAAACCTGCATTATCATTTATTGCAAACCAAAAGAAGTCCTAAACAAATACACTTCTTAGTTTTCTGATCAGGTATGGCCAATAACATGTCAGATTCTTTCAGATGTGTTCATGAACATTTTCCTCTTGCACCAGCTTACATCCAGTGAGAATTTGAAAAGCTAAATTACAAGTATAAACACTTCAAAACAGATGTTAATAAAAGAATTAAGAACATTGCTAGAGTGACACAACACGGATGCTGTATTATTAAACAAATAGCTCACAATGGTGTTATGACATGAGTCATAATGCCTGATGCCATGAACATATTGCAGAAAAGAACAATAGCTATCACCAGCTCCAGAAATACACAGAGCACAATACCAGGAGCCCAACTGCTGACTGATCTAAAGCAAGGGGCTTGTCTACAAGCCAGCAGGATAAATTCACACCTGGTGCAAATGAGTGCAACTGAACAGAAGCTCATGGGGTCACAGCACCTTCAGCTAAGGCTCTGGTATTGCACTAGAAGTACTACAGGCTTTGCTCTGTACCATCTTGCAGCCTGCTTATGACTGTAATTGGCTGGGGAATTCCAATTTGGTTGGATTTTGAACCTGCGTTCCACAGGTGTGAATAACTGAATCTGGCCCTACATTAACACCAACAGGTTTTCAAACCCAGCAAATCACAGAGCCCATCTGAATTGTTGTAACATTCACCACAAGAAAGTCTACCAGAGGCAGCAAACTGGTGGCCATCAGAACACAGAGTGGTTTGCCATTCCTCTTGGTGTTTTAACTGGTAACTATGGAGGGCAAGTAGTAATGCTGAAGAAAAAGATTACTTTAAGAGCAGGCACATCCACAAGCTTGAAAGACAAAAGATGGAATCAAATCCTGGAGTGCACTTACAGCATGTGCTCCCCATAATTAAAAGTCTATTTGCGGCATGCAAAGTAGAAAAGGCTTTCATTTAGGGTAAAACTTAAACCTGGCATTACTTTCCCTGCTTGATGCAGTAACCCCATTCAAGGGGACACAGTCTGGAAGCAATGTTCTCCAAGATGCACATGTCTAAATTGTCAAAGGGAGGGGAGAAGAAAATGAGAACAAAGTAAGTGGAACCCACCCATAAAATGCAATATAGGGCTTGATTCATTGTCACGCACGGTTAACACAGTGATTCAACCACTGTGGTGCACAGCGAATAGAAACAGCCGGCTTAAATCCAACATCTCTGTGCCTATCACGTACTTAATAAGAAACACTCAGCACAGAGACTTAGATGGGTTCCACTCTGCCCAAGTGCCACCCAAATACAAGGTATGTGATTCGGGCACTGTGGTATTCCAGCCCCTTTCTCAGCTTTTACACTGGGGACCCCTGGCAGCTGTCTAAAGGCAGCCTCAAGGGTGCTCCAAACTGTGCTAAAGACCAAACCAGTTTCTGAACTGTTTCAAAACAAGAGTTGAGCAAAAGTGGTTTGCTGCACTCTCTTGGATGTGGAGAAGGCTAGAGCAAAGCCACATCTGAGAACAGGCTGCCTCTCTTCAGCCATCACAAGGGCACCTACATACCACATGCTAAATGCAAGACAACTTACCAAGGATGAGGTACACAAGAGACAAGAAATCTACTGAAAGTAGTCGGTAGTTACACTGCATTACCTCCAATCTACCATCAGGATTCCCCAAAATAAATTTTATTACAGGGGCATTAACATGGCAGAAGTCAATTTGCTTAGATAAAGCCTTGTGTTTCTTCTGTGTGTGTTTACATGTGAAATGGTGCTCATCCATGCAAACATGCCACCCTGATCAAGCCAAACATACACGATGCATATAAGACATAAATAAATACTTATGAGTCACTGATAACCACCTCATAAATTACATGGTCTTATGAAGTATCACTGCTACAGATAATGCATACAATTGGATACAAAATACACATACACGACTCTCATTAAGACAGATAAGCATTGTTTGTTTCCTTTCACAAGAGCCCAAGGCCTTCATTTACAAGGTCCTGAATTATTTTTTTAACCTTGGAGTCTCCATAGCCGTAGATCATTTCCAAAAACTGGCCCAAAAACAGGCCATAAGAGAGCAAATGTGATTGCAGAGGATACAGTGAATAGGAGATGGGACATGGAGGGCCAAAAGTCTGCTCTGGCTCACAGGAGTCAGATCCAGTAGTATTTATAACCTTTTATCCTCAAATGGATACTGCCTTCAGCATCCAACTCTCCTACCTGGCTCCTGCCGCACTGCCCAGGACCGGCTCCCCCGTCACCGAGTGAGGGGCCAAGCTCCAGAACAGGAAAGTGTGGCTGCTGCAGCTCTTCCACAGCCTCTCACAAACTCCCGCAGAAACTGGCAAAAGCCACTCCATCCAACAAAGTGGAGAGGAATTAGATCAGTCCAGCAGCCTCTGCTTGGGCAAAACCTAAATGCCACTTGGGTACCACTTGACTGACACAGCCCAAACACAGCGTGTTTGTTTTGCTGACACATAGGTTTAAGTTTGCTCCCCAGCCACATCTTCTTTCCCCTTGGATACAATAGTCATCTTCATAGCACTTATTATAACATATTGCAGCAATAATGTGTAATTATCCTCAAAAACAAAGCAAAAGCTCAAGATAAAAATAACAGGCACTGAGCACACTTACCAGCTGGAGGAAGGCAGTGAAGCAGCACAAGCTGCAGCCCTAAAATGGCTGTGCTGTAGCCTGATTTCAAAGGCCACACTGCCGGAGAGCACGTGGAGAGGTGAACCCTCTCCAAAATCAGGTCCAAAATGAGAAGGAGCAGCAGCACCCAGGCTCTGTGGAGCTGTTGTTGGGTGCAGCAGTGCCTCCGCTGGGATCTGTGTATTGTCGCCTGGGTTCAGTGATTGCATTTGGGCAGGGCAGAACTCCAAATACACAGCACCTGAAAGGGCTGATCCTTTGATGAGGAGAGGTCCACCAGGTGGTTAGCAACCACAGCTCTCACCCTGGGTCTTCCTTGATTGTGATGTCTGACCTAGGAAAATCAATATGTCTCTTGGATTTCCTTCTTGCCCTTTTTTTTCTGTTTTGCTGGATGTGCTTACTTTGACTTTCATAGGCTCATAGAATGCTTTGGTTTGGAAGGGAGCTTAAAGATCATTAGTTCCAACCTAACATGGCCAGGAGCATCTTCCCCTACACCAGGTTGCTCAAAGCGCCATCCAACCTGGACTTGAACACTTCCAGGGATGAGGCATCAACAACTTCTCTGGCCCATCTGTTCCAGCACCTCACCGCGCTCACAGTAAAGAATTTCTGCCTTATAGCTAATCTAAATCTACCCTCATTCAGTTTAAAGCCATCACTCCTTGGCTATCATTGCACGTCCTTGTTGGAACTCCCTCTCCAGCTCTCTTGTAGGCCCTTTTATGTACTGAAAGCTTTCTCTTCCCCAGTCTGAACAAGCCCAGCTCTCTCAGTCTGTCTTCATAGGAGAGGTGCTCCAGCCCTCTCATCATTTTCATGGCCCTCCTCTGGACTCTCTCCAACAGGTCCATGTCCTCCTTATGCTGGGGGCCCTAGAGCTGGATGCAGATTCTGGGTGGGGTCTCAGGAGAGTGGAGCATGGGGGCAGAATAACCTCCCTCTGCCCACAGCAGATTGAGGAGAACCCTCTATTTCCAAGCTTTCACAACAATGTAGCCTCAAAGCAAATTATAGTGGGGGGCGGGAAACAGTGTCAATGACAAAAAAGAGGGAGCCTATGAATTTAAAGAAAGTATTGGTTTAAAATTCTCAACAGCAGATCGCAAAGATAGTAAATCTGATCAAATATGAAGAAATTGTAGGTATATCTCAGGGCTCTGATGGCTTTGGAGATCTCTCAGGTTATATGGGGTGTGTGTATGTGTGTGAAAGCTTGACATCTCTGCTTTGTACGAGGAAGACTGGTTAGAGCTGCACACATTCCAGAAGGGCCTCTGTTGAATAGAATTGGCCAAATCAGATTAAAAATGCAATATCTATGGTGAAGGCTGCAAGCTGCCTGCTCAGAGATTCCACTGATGTGAACCAGAAGTTGCTTGCATGTGGTCAGGCCCTAAATTTGATACTGGAATTTAAAAACAAATTAAGATTCCCATGTAATATTGACTACTTTTTTTTTTCCAGAGTAAAAGATTTTACAGCATGGAATGCTATATGCAGTGGTTACATGAGTCCAAGTAATTGTACCAATTATATAATTTGATATAATTGCACTAATTACATAAACACATAATAATGAAATATAAGTTATTCCAAGAGCTAAACTGGAAGAACATTAAAGAACCTAAATCTGCTCCCACTTATTCTAGTACAAATCAGAAACAATTCCCCTGAAATCAATGAAGTTATCCAAATAAAATTGGCCCCTACCGTAACAAGCAGGCATGTAAATCCAGCTTTTGGTTCAAGGGTACAGACTGGGCGAGCAAATGAAAGCTGCTGGGGTATTTTGTACTGATGGAGACTGTTAACTCCTGGCCAAATTCCAGTGTGTGCAGGGAGATTCATGACAAGGTCAGATGTCTTCTACTCGTGTTTTGATCTGTCACCCAACATCTGTGGGTTTTGCTAAATCCTTTAGCTGCTGATTCTAAAGGAAAATTACTTTTTTTTAGAAATACTGAGAACTGAGAACGGTCTGGGCCCGATCAGGAATTCCAGAAAACAAGATTAAGGTGTGTCTTTAGTTATATTGTTGCTAACCTATATGTTGCTAAATAAATTATATTTGCAGACTTTAGGGGAGTTACAGCAGGCTGACACCAGCATTAACTGAAACAGACTCTCCCCTTAGACAGAAATTTGTATTTCTGATCCATTTTGCAAAATGTTCTCCTACCCTTCACAGTAGAAACCACTCCATACAAAAGTTATCCGTAGGAAGGATTCATTCAGTGAGGGGTTTCCCTCTTCTCCCGTGGCAGGACAAGTGCATTAATTAATTTCAGCTGCTGACTTCATTGCTCACAAGTAACAAAGCTAAGAAGGTGAGAGCGAGCAATTTTGGAGCAGGTGTCTATTACGTGTGGAAGTATGTGACGTATGCAGAGTGAATCCCACAAGTGCTCTGTTGCACCACATTGTGACACTCACCCTGTTCACACCATCCCCATTAACACCAGTGGGAGGTCCAGGCACCAGGATGGGGTTTTGCCTGTGTTAGAATATCTTAAAGGATGAAGATTTTCCAGCTCGAGAGATTGATTCTCTCATCTCTATTGACATGATAGAAGACACTGATTTAGCATTTACAGAATCAAGTTCAAAGCCTGTCAGAGACAAGAGTCACCAAGTCACCTTCGTGGGTGTATGGACCTGACCCAGCTGTTTTTGAGGTGCAGTACCTAACCTGGCATAAGGCAATGAAACTGGATGCTCAGTTTTATAGGGATGGGAATAACCGATGGGAAAATAAACCCCAAAATTTTTGAAAAGCAGCCATCAAGCTTGGGCATCTCATTTTTCATTTTGCCTGATTTCAAAAACACAGGAGGTAGAAGCTGCACAAAACAGAATTCCTGCACTTGCCTTGTCACATCTCTGAAAAATCAAGACCAAACTGTCTCAGATTGGTCCCACAAATTTAAAGATGTTTTGATTTTATTTCATTTTAGCCTTAGAAATCTGTGTGACAGGTTGCTGTCAGCACCAGGACTCAAGAACACCTCACCGTCTGCAGGATGCCCAGAGCAGCGAGTGACTCCACACTGCAGAAAGCTGCAAGCATGTTCAGTTCTGATCGATTTCTAGAGTCTCTTCCACACAAAATAAAAGGACCTGGGAACCTGGACTATAATCCAGCTCTTCCCATTCCCAGATGATGCCCCTCACATTTACTGATATTCATGCCCTTCCTTGCATTTCTACTTCTGCCCCATAAATGTCATGACTCCAGCTATGAATGTGGGAGCAGAGAAGGCAGAGACAGGGGAAGAAAGCTGGGAAAGACTTTTACCAAGAAAGGGAGTGCTTTTTGATGGCCTCTATGAAAGAGTTCAGGGTCCCAAGCTTGCTTGTGAGTTTGCAGTGGGATGCAGAGCACAACCCAGTCCGGCCCCTTGCTCCTGCCCAGCCCAAGCTCAAGGCATCCTGGCTGCCAGCAGTTCCCTGTTCCCCAGGGCTGCAGGTCCAAATCCCGTGCTGAGACACCCTGCTCTCCTCCTGAGCACAGGAGCCCCAGTGTCCGATGCAGGGCTTGGCTGTGACCCCAGGAACAAAACACTGTCAATTAAGAACGAAGCTTAACCGGAGCCAGCCCCCAGGACTTTGCATTTCTATGGGCAAGATTTCTTAATATATCCCACTTTTTAAAGTGCAGCCCAGTCTTATTCATAATGACAGTGTCGTATGAGGGCAAACATGCCTTCAGACTGAAATGATGGGTATTTGCCACTGATTTCAAGGGGAATTTATTAAGCTCATCAGTAGCACAGATGACCCAGGTAATGAAAACCCAGGAGAAGGCTGCTAAGAGATGGAGCAGGAACACTGAGTGGTGGCTTTGACAATCAGTGTGCAGCTCAAGGTGGTGAGAAAGCTGTGAGATATTCCAAAAATTTGATCTGGAGGACAAAGTTCTGAGAAGTACATTGTTGACACAGTCACAGCAAATTACTTTTCCAGGTCTCCCATTTAACCCCAGAGCCTGGCTGTGGGGAGAGCAGGGCAGAGCTACACCTGAATGTGAATTGTAACTAGAACCCATCATTAGTTGCACGATCTTGCTTCTTCAACAGTTTTCAGGTCTCAGGGTCAGATTTAACATTTGCTAAGTCAACAGAGCTCTTCCTGTCAGCTTCAGCTGGCATTTGCTCAGGAGGAAGAATTTATCTGTGAAGATCAATTAAATCAATATCTGGATATATGTGCAGCTGAGTGCTTGAGTATTTTTCAATATTTTTGGGGTTTGTTAGTAAAAGGGACATATTATACTATAAAGGAAAAAAAAATCCTCTCCTTGGTGTCAGCTACTTAAAAAAAAAAAAAAAAGTTAATCAAACTTACTATTGGTCTTTTATTCCTGGAAGTGCTTTCCACATTATTTTTTTCACTTTTTCTAAGCAATCAGGGAGTGACCCAGAGAAGAAGTTACATTCTTACACAGCAGGTGAACCAGGAACTTGCTGTAAATGACCTGCAGGTATGCGGAACAGTGCCGTTCCTGCGCCCAGAGCCCCGGCACTGCTGCAGATAGAAAGAAGCAGATGCTTGCATGTATAGACAGCAATAAAACTCGAGTGTAACATTTTTAGGATCGCAGCTGAGCTCTCAGACAAGGCTTTCTGCAATGACTAATATGACTACGGTCTAATGCGACAGTTCACCGTCTGCAGCCTATTCAGTCCTGAAAGCAAGCAAGTTCCTCCAGATGTTACACACTGAAAAAAAAAACCAAAACCACCCACATCCAGTTTTCAATCTTTTTTATTTATTTAAACTGTACACAAATGTAAAATACTTCAACAGCAAATCTAAGTGAAAATTGTTTGGTTTAAATTATTATGGAACAGAACCTAAAAGGAACTTTATTAAATAAACATAAAAATTGGATTTAAAGGATGCACATATTGTAATGTATTCTACAATAGTCACTTTTTTTTCACTCTACATTCCATGTGCGTATGGTATAGAAAAGACACTGAATAGAACAAACAGAATCCATTTTGTACCCTGAAACAATTGGTAGGCCTCGTGAGGGATTGCTCAGTATGACTACATGATATATGATGGCTTTGCCATCTCATAAAAATTATAACTAATATGTTGGCCTCTTTGGTTCCAAAATTTATGTATAATACATTTAACTGTATTCATTTTTTGCTGCTATAAAAATAACATTTTTTTTCAAATGGCAGTTTTTGACTAATCATGCAACTAAATCAGTGCAAACATTAAAAGCAATCATTCGCTTTAAAAAAGAAGCAAAAGATTTAATTTCAAGTATAAAAAAATATAAAAAAGTCATATCATAAGTCCAGTTTTGTCTAGTATGGGTCAACACTTTAAATTGCATAGCTCATGCGGCACCTGTTTACCTAGATAGTGAGCAAAGATAAGTGCACTATCAAGTACCACTTTTCAAGGCATTGAAATTTGCAAGTGCTATTATACGTGCATTCAAGCAGTTTGCAAGTGCTATGCTGTATCATTATTTTCTGATCTTTATGGCCATCCTTGACACCTCCTGGTAAAGAAATTGAAAGCACTCTCCTCTCTCCTCCTTTCCAAGACTTGTAAAAATGTTCCTCGCCTGTTATTAAACACACTGCATTTCTCAGAATGTCTCCACTCTGTTGCTGTCACTCCTCTTTAGGGTTCATTGGTTTAGCCGTGGTGGCAATTGCTTGTTTGCTCATCCCCCACGCGACGTGGCCTTGCCGAGTCCCCCGCTGAAGAACGCAGATTGCAACTTTGACTTTTTGTTCTTCGGACAGTGAGAGATGCCAACAGTCAACACAGTCCAGATACGGTATCGATTCCCTTTTCCAAGACACGGCAGGTGTAGCCAACCATGGGTTGCTAGTGGGCAGTGAAAGCATCGGATCACGCCAGCCCAGCTTGTGACTTTGCAACGGCCAGGTGTTAGAAATACAGCAGTTTCTTACACGTCTGTTCCCTTTTCTCTCTCTCTCTCTCTGATGGAACCACACAATTCCTTGCTGGAAGTGCTGTAGGAAGAAGCGGGTATCTGTGATGTTTATGTTTAGATAAATTTAAATTAAGAGGAAGTGATCACCTCCCAAGGCAGGTGTCCTGCAGCTTCCTGTTAGACCTAAGAGGTGACAGTCGACTTTTTTTTTTCTTTTTTGTTTTTTTAAATTTTCTAAGTTTGGTCATTTTGACACCTGCGTGCAAGAATACGTTGTGTTCTCACAGTCTGTGCTTTTGCCTGAGCAAAGGGAGCTCATTTCGGTCTGGCTTCGCTGGCAGGCGGGGAAACAGCTGCTCAGCCGTTCACTCGTAGTGGCAGGCATTTAGGTCCGTCGTCACTGGTCACTGACTTTCTGTGCTCATGTCCCTTTTCCAAGCTGCCTCGTGTGTGTGTGTCTGTGTCTGTGTGTATGAGCGCGTGTTTGTGTGCGTGCCCACATTTCGTGTGTGTGTGTGTGTGTGTGTGTGTCTTTAAGATATTTCATAGCATTAACTTATAAGTGGTAGAATATATAAGTGTCCATGATCCACAAACTGCCACTGTCCTGACACCAAAGTGAAATAATTATTTTTTTCTTTTTTTTTTGTCAAACTTTTCCACAGTGACTTTCCAACACTGATGCCTGGATACACAGTGAAACTTCCTCCAACACCATCTTGTACGGGAATGTTTCTCTCTCTCTCTCCCTCTCTCTCTCTCTCTCTCTCTCTCTCCCCCCCCAAAACACACCTTAAATCAAGCACAACCACATTCTTCCACAATCATATTGGGAACGTCCCTTTTCACAATGTTGTATTCATCATCAAAGTACAGCATTGACATTGTGCTAAGTTTGGTTGGAATGCAACAGGAGTTCACGGTGCCCGGGTTCAGCCCCCGCATTCGGTACTGATTCACGACAGCGGTGTGAAAGGAGGAAGCCGACCCCGGGACACCGGCCAAGTAGGCCGGGCAGCTCCCTTCACAGTAATTCCCATAGTAACCTGATGGTGCTATGATCCAGTCATTCCACCCAATGAGTCTAAAGTCAATGTAAAACTGTTGCCTGCAACATAGATTGGTCCTGCCATCGCACTCCAGGCCTCTTTTCCGGATCCTGTGTTTGTTATCGGCGAGGCGGGCTTGCACCACTAAAAAAGGCCGGTGGGATTCCTCCCCGGGGTCCACATAAATTGGCAGCACTGAATACTCTTCACAGCCCTCACATTGAACATCCAAGTTCAGTCTCCTTTCTCCTCTCTCAAACAGAGCCTGGATCGCCTCTGTCATGGGAAAAGTGTGCCAACCACTTCTTTTGAGATCAACTTTCTTTTCAACCACATTCCACTTGTTGCTAGTGTCCGGGTCTTGGAAATAGACTTTGACTCTTACTTTTCGCCTGCTGCCTTTCTCTAAGACATATGGAAGCAGCTTCAAGTAAAGCCACAGGCTGGCTTGAACGACAAACAAGTTCTGGTTCCCTTCATTCGAGATGAAGAAATAGAGGCGGACTCTAGATGAGGCCAGATCGTCTGCAAGATAAGGAGAGATCAGCAAGATTAAGTCAAAAAGGAAACGTTAGCTTGTGTGCCTTTCTGGATTCAGGGACAACGCTAGAGCACAGCAGATCGAGCGAGCGGCGACGGGGCTGTGCCAGCCAGGAGGCATGCACTGCATCAGATATCCCCAATTTGCAATCAAAATTAATTGAAAAGGGGACTTCCCACAGCAACCTTCAATATCGGGCTGTAGTCGGATGTGTCAGATGCACAGACATTAGTAAGAGCTTTCCAGAATATATGCTTTTTCCAGCCAGCCAGCTTTAAAGATGCTACAGCAGCACCTCGAAAAAGACCAGCACTAGGACTCTGCTATCTCATCAGTTTCAGAATAGTTTTAACTTTCAGGTACCTGCCAATTCTCATGGGGAGAGCTCTTTCAATAACCACTAAAACGCCAATGCCAAACCAGGGATTTTGTTTCGATTTGCACATATTCTCGTTGCGGTCTAAAGGAGAGGATTCACGAGACAGAACGGAAAATATTTCAGTAATGTGCCTGCTTGTCTAACAGATCAAGCTAACCCCCACTTAGTCTGGTAGAATATCTGTTATTATTAGTCGTTTCAATCTCTGCCTTTTCTCCCCGAAATGATGAACTCCCATACGAGGCAAGGCAATGGAGCGGTTTGTTCCCGCTGTAACGCTGTTATTGGCTGTTCTCAATACGCTTTTCAGCAACACCAGAATTAAAGGAGAGAAATTGTCACAGAAAACCAAATGTCACCAAATGTCTGACATAACCCCTTATTTGTAAACAGAAGAGCCTGCTGCATTAAATGTTTCAGAAATACCAGCGGCCTTCCTGCAATTTAGTACTGTAAGTCCTAACCAAATTTGGCGTAGGTGATAAATGTGCTGGCCTTTATGGCGGAGACCGTAATTCTGGTCCCTGAATCAAAGCATCGCAATTGCTTTTTAAAATTATTGCTGGAAAGGCATTTTCTCATCTGCCCTTATCAGTTTTGCTTCCGTCTGTACAGAGCTAAATGTAGATTTTTCTGCTTTTTCCTGCCCTAAGAATCTTTAGCATTTTTGTCAATCTCTGAATGGGATTTTTTGCGTAGTCGGTGTCTTCATTTGTTACCCTAGATGCCTTTCAAATGTGCCTCCAGAGCCCATTCAGTACCTTGTAATACTTCAGTGACAAAAATTTTAACTGTGTTTGTCTACGTTTTACATAAAGTCAATTTTGGAAGTGTTACAAAAGACAGCGATTGACTGAATACCAAATGGAAGTACAAGCCCACCCCCGATCTCCCAACAACAGCCCATTAAAAAATAATAAACCCCAAAATGTACACTAAGAAAGCCTTTCACATGTTAGTAAATACACAACTTTTTCATAAACTGTGGTGACAGTGACAGAAAAAGAACAGTACGGTGTTGCTGCACCGATCCACATCACTTGTGTTGTGTGAGATTGTGTGCGCTCATAAATTTTGTATGTGAATATAACAAGCATATGTATAATGCAACAGATCCCATAGATACTGTAAATGTATATGCCTTTGGTAAGTGGGAGGGTAGATAAAGAAGATGAGTGGGCAGCATACAGGATAGAAGGAGATTTATTTTGTGGACAAATGATATATAGATGCCACAAGAAGATAGAGAGAGGAAAATGAACTGAGCAATAGAGCGATGAAGGAAAGGAGAGATGGGCAGATAGACAGGAGAGAGGTAATTTGCAGCGTGATGGTGTTACAGCCAGATGTGCAAAGTTCATGGGGACAGTGGTTAAACTACTGGAAAGCTGTGCTGAAGGGATTTGGTGACACATAACTGCAATGTCTGGACAGGATTGAGATGGCTGGTACCGTGGGGATGGAGGGCAGCTAGTAAATGGACTGACAGACAGAGAGGAGACACTTGGTAGGACACTGCATGCAGTGGACAAACAGACAAGGCCAATACCGTAACTGAAAGCTAAATAAATGGGAAACAAACGGAAAGAGAGGATGGACAAATGCAAGCCTCAACAGACAGATGCAGGCAGTGAACCAGATGAATGTGCAGGGCAGACAGACAAGGCGAGGGATGCGAGATGGAGCGGGACAGGCGGAGGAGGGACAGTGGGACACGCGAGGACGGAGACAAGCCCCGGTGCAGCTGGCAGGACCGCCGGAGGGGAGCCGGGGGCACAGAGGCTGCGGAGGGATGAAGGGACAAGAGGAGGGAGTTGCAGGGCACAACCCGGGGAGAATCCCGGGCACGGGAGCACAAGCCGGCAGGACGGGAAGGTGCGGGCAGGGCCAGGGCGAGACGGTGCGGGGCAGAGGGGAGAGCGGATAAGGCAGAGGGCAAGCGTGTGAGCTCGGCAGTCAGGTGCCTGTAGTAGGCAGAAGGACAGGCAGAAGGGCACGCAAGGTGAGCAGAGGGCCAGGCAAGGGCAGTCGGGGAACTGCCAGGGGTCAGGCAGGCGGAAAGAGAAGATGGGCAGGAGGACAGGCAGGGCGAGAGGGAAGACTGACAGGGGTCAAGCAGGGGGACTGACAGGGGTCTAGCAGGGGTAATGACAGACGGGGCGAGGCAGGACAGGCGGGGAGCGCAGCAGGGCAGGGGCCGCGGCGGGTCGGGCAGGGGGGCGCGGGCGGCGGGGGCGC